>JAZGTJ010000800.1:34470-69486 GCA_036877575.1 Botia almorhae | reverse complement strand
GGGCTCATTTATTTACCCTGATGACTCTGCACTGTGGGACAGCAGCCAAAAGCACCGTCCGGTTTTTCTCTGTTCACAATAGATTTTTTATGGAACACATGTTTGATGATAAAGACAGTAATCTTTGGCTTTTCTGTTGTGTGTTTGCAGCCCTGCGTGCTTTCAGTGTGCTGTATGTATGTTATGTAATCGAATTTTATTTGTTTACATTCTTATACTGGATTGCTAGTTGTGCAAAAACTGTTTAAAGTACAGAGACATGAAAACTGCTCATAGTTTTACACAGATGTCCTTATTTTCACCTCTTACTGTTTCTGTGTGTGTGTGTAGAAGCTCATGTCTGTTACGTCCTCATCACATGCAGTGGAGATGATCTGTTCTGCTGATGTCATCGGGTAAATGTTTGTGAAGTTGTTTACATGTTTAGTGATGATTTATGATGTCACTCACAGCACAGTTCTATTACATGCACAATGTGCTTTTCCAGAGTGCATCTGTCATCTGTTTTGCTTATACGCAGTTGGCTTCTGTTGTCAAGAAGCCAGAGTGTGTGTATGTGTGTGTGTGTGTGTGTTTTCTCAAACACACACTTGCGCGCGCACACTTTTGGAGTGAAATATTAACTGCCAACATTTAAAACTTGTCAATGGAAGACCAGCTGTCCTTCTAACACACACACACACACTCTCTCTCTCTCAGTCTCCAGTGCAGCTTCTCAAATCTCCGCTCCATTTTAGCCGCACTTTCCCATCTTCTCTCTGCCTCTGTGACTCTTAAGCCAGTTTCCTCAAGCATGTGAATGCAGCCGTGAATGCTCGGCATCGCAAACATGTTGTACATATCTGCAATGCATTCTTGCTTTAGAGTGGCGGTAACAAACCCCGGGACTCAAGGGGGCGCTAGAGTTACTTTCAAATGCCATTAAGCCAGATATGTTGTTATTTGAGCAGCTGGCATCTGTATAAATATGTAGACGGTTTAACTCTTCACACTGTTGCTCTGTTGACAGTGGTTAAAGGTCTTTTAAAGAGACCTGAAGGAGAAAACTAACCTGCAGTTACGTTTATTTACATTTAATACATTTACATTTATACGTTTAGCAGACGCTTCTATCCAAAGTGACTTGCAGTGCATTTAAGCTATACATTTAATCAGTATGTGTGTTCCCTGAGAATCAAACCCACAACCTTTGCAGTTCTTTGAGAGAATAGACACTACCATCATCAGACGGGCTGTTTTCTGTGTGTGTGTTGTGTGTGTGTGTGTGTGAGAGTGAAAATGTGGTCACTGTCAGTGGCTGTTTCTCTGAGAGAATAGACTCTACCATCATCAGACGGGCTGTTTTCTGTCTGTCTGTTTTCTTTCTATATGTCTCTGATGAATTATACAGTAGTGTGTGCAGGTCGTCAGTGCTGTATGTTTAACTCCAGGCTTAAATGCAGCAGTAGACTTTGACTTTAACTGTAAACGCTCATTTTCTCTCTTCCATCAGCCAGCTGAAGGATTTATTGACATCTGCATCTAAAGGTTGTTATTTGTAGAGGCCAAAAATGTATATTTGTCATGGGAACAAGTTGTTCGTTTATACAGAGGTTTTTCCAAATGACCATTTTCCATGTATAATGTATAATGTAAAGTTTCCTTGGACCAAAAATACAATGCCGTTAGGTTTTTCCTTACATGTAGCTTTAACATGATCTTTTCCCTGCCTCTTTATGACCCCCAGAATAAGATCTATTACATTCTCTTAATGACCTGTCTGTTCTGACTGGCTGCCACAGTCAGGGCTGAATATTGTGTATATAAGTGTAGATTTAAATGATTGTGGTTATATATCAATGAGCTCATGTTTGTGTCTGTGCAGACTGGTGAAGGAACTCATCACTGTCTACATAGTGCATCAAAGTTTTATATTAGAGTCATTAAATGACAGTATTGTGACTTTTTCCTTCAGCTGCAATGGATTGTGGGTTGGCTGAAGCAACAAAGAACAGAAAATCATCTTTTAGAGAGACCTTCATGCTTGTGTTTTCAATTGTTTTGATGTTTTATCAGTGTTCTCTCTCTCTCTCTCTCTCTGTTTCTCTCATTGGTTGTGTTTTTCCGCCGGGCGAGCGACAGCCGGGTCAGACTTACTAACAGTCATTGTTTCTGAGTTGTCCATCTGCCTGCAGCTGTCCAGAAAACCTTCCTGCCGGTTTGGCAGCGGCCCGCGTTACACTGCTGGAGAGAGAAAATGAAAGAGTGAAGGATAAAAGACATGATGAGGGCTGCTTTTGTTTTGCTGTTGGCTTGGTCTCCTGATATACTGATAAGACAGAATTACACTGTGTGTCTGTTTAAGAAGAAACTGTATTAGCACAATTGCCACACCAGCAGCTATATTAATAACAACCTACTTTACTAAATGATCCACACTGATGACAGACTCATTAGTGTAATGAGGTGAGAGTTTTACTCAATTATATCATGTTCTGTATACGCATCGCTTAAAATGTCAGCGCTGTGTTTTCTGTATATACGTGTTTTTAAACAATGAACGTCTGTTTAGGATGAATTCTTCATCAGATACTGTCCAAGCAAAAATGTTTCATTCGTATCTGTGTGCTGGTCCAGGGCCCTAAGATCCAGTGTGTTCTGTACACACACACACACACACACACACACAGCTTTGTTGCACTATATTATTTAATCAAAATTAAATCAAAACCCTGAAATCAAAATATGCTATTATTTTTTATGGAATATTTCAGTGTTTATATAAACGTTTTTATCTGTGCACATTATTTCTTTAATTTTGTGCCTTCGTAATCTTCGATCAAAATCTAAAAAAGGAATTTTTCCCCTGGAACACCAGACCTTTTCTGATGATGTCAATCTGACAGTTTGGGCGGAGCCAGAGTCATTAACCACTCCCCTCCAACTGTTAGTCTCCTGCAAGCTTTGAAATGTCTACTTTTTTAGAGCCAATCAATTCCCAGTAAAATCAACAAGCCACACCCTTAATGTTTCACTTTGAATTATGTCAGAATATTGAATTAGGTGTCTTAAAAAGAAACCAAAGAGCAGTAAATGTAGGATACATGACAGTTTGAATGCTAGTTTATTTGTCTGCTAGCCGCAATTTTTGTATGTACAGTAAATCGCTTGCATATGCTGGTAATGCGCACCATTACAAAATAAGTGTAGATTGTATGACCCAAGACTGAAGTTCTACTGAAAACAAAGCTAATTAAAAGTGTGACATTTTCTAAAGAATGAGTGAAGCAGAGATGTTTGACACGGATCTTCTCTGCCGTGGAAATTGTTGTAGTAACAGTGATGGAATGTTTTCAGCACCATCGGTGGAGCTGAAACGGTCTAAATTACTCATTCAGAGCGAGTCTCAGAGAGGAAGTCAAGCCCACCGGCCTTCATCTCCAGCAGGTCACCGACTCGCAGGTGCAAGAACGTTCTTCAACACTTTTCATCTCCAGCTTCCATTCAGAACATCTGTTCTTGATATGCAGCCCTCTCCTTTCTCATTCTTTCATATCTCGCTCCCATCTGTTGCTCTTGGCGCGTTTTTGCAGGTAAACCTTTTGTTATTTATCAGTAGCATCTCTTATCGCGCTTATGTGTGCTAGATCTTTCTCTTCAGTTCTCTTCTCTGACAGCGACCTTTTATTCCACCTTCTGGTCTCCCCGTAAAGTCACCTTAAAGCTGCAGTCGCCTCTCTACTGCCATCTGAAGGAGGCCGAGTCGAACACTTTTTTAACCCAAAACAGTTACAGATTGCAGCTTTAATAATGCTAAAATACCAGCCTTAATAAACCTCTTGCTTCTTACTGCCAGTGCTGGCTGGTCACTGTATTCACTGTTAATGTGAAAATATATATTAGTAGATATATATCTGTTTGCCCTGCTTACACTGTAGATATTTATGCAGCTATCAGCAGACCAGACGAACATGTAAGAGTTACATAGACGCAAGACAAAGAACAACTTATCAACGGGTGTAAATATTGAACAGTTTCATTGTTTGTAGTTGCCGAGCAACATCTCAACGGGCTGCTTTTATATAGAGGTGCACTGATGTGCACACACGAGTGTGTTTATTTGACCATTTTTAATGAAGAACAACCTGCATTTCAGTTGGTTTGTCACACACAGATAAAACACAGTTTGAGGAGACACTGGATGAACTGTAGCTTTAACTGTAAGCTCAGCGATTATAGAGAGGCTAGCAGCCATACAGAAAGACCTGACGTGCTAATGTGAGCCTTCACCATTATAAACAATGATTTACTGTGATCCAGCATCCAGGCAGCTCCACAGAAGAGTCAGTTACTAGAAGACAGGAAGTGACTGTTACATTGTTTATCGCTGGTGTGCTGTGACCTGAAACAGTTCTCTGAATGAGTTTCACCCTCTGACCTCGTTCCTATGATCAGCTTTCTTCCAAGGGCAGGAATCATGGGAAAAAAGGAGGAGTGGTCACGTGATTCCTCTGCTCCACACCAGAGTAATGTTCCACTCAGATACATCTGGACTGTTTTTAAATGTGTTGTTTTTAATGAGTTTTAATGATAGAGACGGTGTGCTTGATTGTAAAGTGTTGTGTGAGGTTATGGATTTGTTTAGCGCTGTTGACTTTTGTCATTAAATACACGTTTGTGTTGTGTAAGAATGGACCTGTCTGAGCAGATAAAGCACCAGAAACAACTTTGTCAACACACACACACAGGTGGATTTTTAAACAACACTTGTGAATTCTGTTCGTATTATAGCTCTTAAATCTACTCTTCCAGCTACTACCCATCTAACAATTTTCGGTTGTAAGAATGTTTTCCTAACATTTCCATTAGGTAACAAAAACATTAAACATGTTATTTTGAATGTTCTTGGAACATTTGTATTAAAATTATTGCTTGGCTATAAGAACGTTAAACATTTTTTTATTCCATAATGTTTTTAAACGTCCCACTAACAACTTAATAGTAACGTTAGAATGTTCCATGTTAGCTGGGTAGTGCACACCTCATGTTTCTATCCCCAACTCATCTGCCCCATCACCCCACAACTACCCCTGAGGCAGATCTATACACAGCGTCTGTAATGTTACACTTAAGTGGGCGGGGCTTGTTGTTTGAAGTGTTTATAGAGGCCCTGGGCTTGTGTTCTCTACAGCTCATGAAATCATTGTTTGTGCTGTGTGTATGTAGATGTTCACTGTCTTCACGGACAGTTTGATCTTCTGTTTGTGTTACACATGTTGTGTGGCTGTAGCTTTGGCTAAAAGAGAGGCTGTGTGAGTGTGTGTGTGAGTGTGTGAGTGTGTGAGTGTGTGTGTGTGTGTGTGTGTGTGTGTGATGGTCAAAATGGAGATGGATCTTGCAGATGAAGTTTCATATGTGGCGTCCACACAGTGGCAGCTGGGATAGTGATCTGCTTTGATATTTGTGTGTGTGTGTGTGTGTGTCCCTGCCCTACATCCTGTTCTCCATCTGATGTTGGGGCTTCACTTTTACATTCCTCAAGATACTCCTTGTTATTTCCATGGAGTTCCTACAGAACTATGTGAACTATGTCTCTCTCTCTCGCTCCCTCTTTCTCTCTCTCATTGTCTTTTCTCAGACGTGTAGTAATATTACCAGATATTATCATTCACTCATCAGTGAAAGCCAAGTCTGTGATTAATCAAAGGAGTTCAGATTATCTGAAATATTTACACACACACACACAGTTGTCAGATCAACTTCAACAGCATGAAAGTTTTGCTCGGGTTTGCTCAGAAACTTTTCTTTAAGGACATGATTTAAGAAAATGATTTAGCTAATGTCTAACACAATAAAGTAAATTTGTCCCCATGATTACACACACACACACACACACACACAGAGTAACTGAACAGGTTGTAGGAGGATGTGCGGTAGACAGCCATGTTTGTTTCCCCCGAGGTGTTGCATGCTGGGACACACAGCAGCCTCATCTGTCCGCCCTTCTTTGTCCCCTGTGGCCACAAATCTCTTTTAAAGTTGCCGTCTCGACCTCCTCATCTTCAGCTGACATCTATCACTGTCACTTTAAAATCACAACGACTTCAGATCTGCTTTACAAAGCAAACGCGCCTGTGTGCTGCTCATTTACATCTGTATTTAACCATCTGTTATCAATTTAATACAATTTCATCTTAAAAAAGCAGCTTCTATTTCCAAGCACTTCACATCTTCCTCATCTTTGTCATCCTCAGCTTCTTCACCTTCGTTATTTTGTCCTCTAAAACACATCTCCCAATCTTCTCTTCTCTGATCCATCATTTCATCCATCTTCTCCAACCAGCTCCCAGCAGCATTACCGCTCAGAACTCGAATGTTCTTTGCGCTGAGGTGAGGTGTGGAATCTTACCTGAGGGTCTTCATAAACCCAAAGCCCCAGTGAGTCACAAGTCGCTGAATTACACCACATTAAAGCTGAACTAGTCCAGGCACACCTGACTAACACACTCACAGACTAACTTGAGTAGATTAACCGTCACCTTCATTTATTCTGAGTGCTGAATCACTCCTGAATCGTATTTGTACAACTGCAGGAAATCTTTTATTCCCTGAGATGTGATTCATTTTCTTCTGTTCTTCTGTGTTTTGTTCATCATTTCTCTTTGTAATCCTCTCATGTCGTTGTGCTGTGTTTAGTTTTTAAAGGTGATTCTCTTCATCACTTTGTCTGTGTTTCGTATTCGTTTTTTTAAAATTCTCTTGTGATTGTCATGATTATTTTCTTTTGCATTTAAATACAATCCTGACTGAACAGAAAATCAGAGGCGTCGCACGTGATGAGAGTTTACTCTGTCTGCGTAAACTGACGAGCGTTTGGTTTTGGACAGTATTGCCGCAGGGAGCGCTTCTGTATGTTTTCATAACCTTTGAAATAATGTGAAATTCTGGCACCTCTGATGTTCAACTCTGTCCAATTGCCAAAATACACACACACACACACACAAACACAAACACACACACACACACACACAAACACACAATCATATTGCCTGTAGTCACACAGGAGAAAGTCTGAGTACCTGCCCAACCTGAACAACCTATTAACATGAAGAGTGAATATTCACCACAAACAGAACTTTGAACTGGAACATTTTCAGACTCTCTGTGGTGAACATCATCAGTTTAATGTTGTTTTAATGTCAATGTAATGTTTTCACTATAATACAAACCATGTACAAATTGTGCCTGTTTTCTACATCACAAACATAACTAATCACACTGATTGAGTGGATCAGGAAGTTTTAGATGGAGTGATTGAGTGGAGGCGGGGACTAATTTGCATATTCATGGTTCCACGTTTACCAAATGAAGCAAAGGTGTAGAGTTGCATTCAAGCTATTTTAAGCCCTGAAGAAACTC
Organism: Botia almorhae; assembly: GCA_036877575.1. Classification (NCBI taxonomy): domain Eukaryota; kingdom Metazoa; phylum Chordata; class Actinopteri; order Cypriniformes; family Botiidae; genus Botia; species Botia almorhae. Next base: position 62,088 of record JAZGTJ010000800.1, on the reverse strand, counting down.
TTTTCACAGAAAAATATTGTACTATGTCAATTTGATCATCAAAGTGATGATATGATGGACTACGGGGGACGTTAATGTTTAATGGATTCATAAATGTGACTGATAACAAGAGAAGTGTGCAGATTTGTGCAGGATGTACATTATACTTATCTAGAACCATTACAGAGAACCGCTGTACTATTATGACTGCAGTTCACCTTTGTTCTCTGTGTGAACAGAGTGTGTGTTTTGTGATTTTTGTGCATTTCTTGCGTCAGGTCATATAGACTTTGGGAGGTGGTCATTTGTAAAGGTCATAGGTCAAATCCCACGAGTGCCTTGTTATCTTAACCCCAGCGTGAGCTACTTAACCCTTAGTTAACCTCCTCTAATAAATCTGCTGTAAACAACTGAACCATGTTTCTGTCGGCAAGTTGTCTTGCCACATGCGCTTGCTGCAGCCGCATGCTCACAGTAGCGCGCTAATGCTGAAGCGACACGCTGATATAGGAGAATTTGACAACTTTCTGCTGCATCACTGCTACTTAGATTTATTGTGATTTATTTTATAAGTGATTTCTTTTGTGTCAAAAAAATCTGTTATTTAATAATAATTGTCTTTTTTAAGTGGCACCCATTGTTTTTAAAAAGAGGTGATGTGTTTTCATGTTTTGTTATACTAGTTGAAATTCTCTTCACATCCTGATAACAATCACTAAGTAAAGTGGTCTAAATATTTATACCCAGATCTACATTCTGTGGAAGGTACAGGATCATAAAATGTTCATCTGATCATTGCATTGGGTCTAATTGCAATGATTGGATGTCCTACTTGCCTGTCAAACTTATGTGTTCATGTGTTGGAAGTGGAGGGCGGGATCTTATGCTTTCAAAGCTAGCTCGCTATTGCTAGCTTCTCCTTTTATGGTACTAACATACATTCAGAAAAGCTTCATCTGCATCTTAGTCCACAAGAGACTGACGTATAGTAACCATCTCTGTCAGTTCCTGTCTAAAGCATTAATGAGTTTGGTTAAGTGACGATACTTTACTAACAATCTAACCGTGACCAGACATGTGCTGTGAGTCATATGCTCTGCTTGAATATCCATATTTCTGTGCCAACACAGCAGGAAGGAGAAAACCACCACGGCTGCAGCTCAAAGACACTTTCTGTGTTCATTGTTCTGTCAGGAACCGCTCTATAGTCCCACATTTATCTTCTCACTTTTGTCTCTGTGGTTCTGTTGTCTTTTGTGATTGTTTCTGACACAGTTGTGGTTTTATAAAACTGTTTGATGTTTATTTACTTTATTCATTTTGGTCTCAGGACCAGCTGTGGGAAACTTGTACTGTCACCATCATGGTTTTAACCTGCATTTCGAACCTCCAGTTTATTGAAGCGATAACCCAGCTAACAATTTCAGGGTAAATACATTTCCCTAACGTTTCCATTACGTATCAAACATGTTAAAAACTTGATTTTGAATGTTGTGGGAACATTCAAAAAGTTTATTTTTTTGATGTTATATTAATGTTAGTTGTGGTTTTTGTATGGTGTGTTGATGATGGTCCTGTAACCCACCCGTGTGTACTGCAGTTGTTCGGACTGTACATGCAGTGCCTCACCTCTGAACTGATTTATGATTTATTGCATTGGCTGTAAAGTCTTGCTGATCTGATCTCTTTCATTCGCGCTGGTGCAGGTGTGTGTGTGTGTGTGTGTGTGTGTGTGTGTTGGATCTGAAGTTGTGTTCTGGCATGCCTACAAAGGCTCGGGGTTAAATAGGAGCTGGAATTTTTTTAACACTTCCCTTTATGCCTAACCAAACCCTGTCCCCATACAAAACGCCCCGGAACCATAAAGCAGAGTCTGTTTTGTGTCAGACGTCTGGTCCACTTAATTCACACACGTTCAGATTTATTGCTGGTCTGAGTCAAATTCAGTGACGTCCAGCTGTAAGAAGGTGTGTACAGAACCACTCACATCACGTTAGGAAATCTTATATTCCATATATATTCCATATAAGAAAATATATTTTCAATCAGGAAAGTTTATTTAGTATTGAGATGATTTTTATTATAATTATTTTTCTTATTATTCTTCTGACTGTAATACAGTAACAAATATATCCTGATTCACTGATAAATTTATTAAAATCAGTTTTTGAATTTGTTGAAAATCACAGACTCAACCGCAGTCACTATAACCATCACCTGCACCCGCATTACTCTGCACAAGAGCAAAGCATGATGGCAATAATTGTTCTTAACAATAATGTTTCTCTTTGCAGTATTGAAAATGATTTTTTATGTTACTGTACTGCACTGATGCTATGGGATGCTTGTTAGTCAAGAATATCACAACCAAAACATGTATTTTTGTAATGCAAAATGTAATTATTTTATCCCACAGACACACACACACAGACACACACAGACACAGACACACACACACACACACATAGACACACAGACACAGAGTGCTCCAGTCATGTCGTCTCCACTGTCTGTCCCCCGGGGACATGAGAAGTGCTCACTCATGGAGGAAGTGATGATCACCCTCAGAGAACAGCTCTTCTCTCATTACAGAAGCTGATCTCAAGTCAGTGCCACTGTCTGACAATAGGTCGCAGGCCAAACTCCATCCTGGCTTTCTGCCCTTTGCAGATGCCCTGGTTTCACCTGAGGCGAAGGCTGATTCTGACCTGATTGTGTCTGTGTGGTCTTTTGTCGTCTTAGCGCTGGATGACGCGTGAAACTGGCACCTTTTCACAACAGAGCCGTAACTGAATGCAGGCTAAACAGTTGACCCGGTTTGAACCCGGTTAATACTGTGCATGTGCTCTCTGCTTTGATGAGCCAGTTTCTCGTGAGGTTTGTTTTTGAGCGGCAGGTTCGACGTGCACACTGGCATGCGTTCAGCTGCGAGATGACTTGTTTTCTGTGAATGTGTTTTGAAAATGAAACTCAAAGCCTTTAGCTGCTGCTACCGAGCGTGACTGCCGTGTTTTTAGCCCTTTGATCTGCTTTCAACCTCAAACTGGAAAGAAATAGACACTGAGGGAAGAAGACTGATTTTGGGGGAATGATTTTACACGAAGTTCCTGCTTGAAGCCCATGCGGTTGGTTTTAGGGATGTTGCTATTGGCAGCGACTGACAGAACTTTTTCCTCACTAGTATTGTGGTGTCGTCAGACCGAACCATTCGCACATGATCTACAGCCACAAAAACAAGCTGCTAAAAAGTTGAATTTTTACATTTTCCATGAAACGTAGGTTGACAGTTTTTTCTTCTCATATATCCGAGTGAAACGGCCTCTGAAATGAGAAAATTAAGTTTCGCCCTATATGTTTTTTTTCTTCGAGAATTGATTGGATCATAGTGGTATTTCTGAATCTGTGATTTATATTTTTCCTTTTCACCTTTTGATAAAGATCTTCTTGTGTGTTCTCGTAGATCCTATAAGATCTGCCAAAAGAAATTACATTTTAATTTTTGAGGTAATTTCACAATACTGTGCGAGTCACATAAAAAAACTGGTTATCTGTAAGTTGCTCGTGTTTTGTGGTGAAGACCAAGAAAACAACACCATTAAACTTTTGAACCTGTGGTGGTCTTTACACGTCAGTTCTGCCCTCGAATGACCCCGTGAGATAAATCTCTCTGTGAGGAAGAGGAACTAATGAAGCGATATTTGTCCAGCAGAAGAAAGCAGTTGTTCGGAGAAGAGGAAATAAAGTCTTTAGAGAAGTTCTTTGAAGGCGTAGAGATGAAAATACATATGCCAGGAGGAAATGAGTTAAGGAGCCCCTTGGAACGCAGCCTGGCCTGGTTTTATCATATGTCTGAACCTTTTATTGTAGCAGTGGTCGTGTAGACTGTTTCTCTACCATATTTCTTTCAAAGCACTCTCCAAAGCCACACCTCCTCCAGCTCATGAACCTGCTGAGGACAGACGAGCAGGGTGTGCAGAGATATGCAGATCAATCATTTGAAAGGCAAGTAGGACATCCTATCATTGCTTTCGGACCGAATTCAATGATTGGACAAACAGTTTATGATCCTGCCCCTTTCACAGAAAATATTTTGACTACTTTATGTAGTGATTTCGAACAGGATGTGCAGAGACTTTTACCCAGCATAACAGAAATATTTCTGCCAAAAAAATGTATATTGGGATGTAATTCTTAATGTAAAAACCCAACTGACAACTGTTAACCCTTTAATGTACTCGCCAATGACTAGCTAGTTTTACTTTGTGAAGTGTTAATGTACCAGAATAAGCAGATTTTAATGTTCTGATATAATGGAAGATGTTTTACTCTAAACGCACCCAAACAGAAGATTCGTGTATTCCTGCTTTTCCCTCTCATGTCCCGATCTTTCCGGGGGAAAACATGAGGACACAGCAGCAGCAGGGGAAGAAAGTTCTGGTCTGGTCAGAGGAAATGAAGAGTCTGTGTTTATGTGTTTGTAGCTGGAGAGGTTGAACGTTCCAGTTGACTTCAGAAGCTGCTCTCTTCTGTAATTATGTCAAAAATACACTTTAAAGTGGAATAACGCGTGGGTGCAGGGGGGGTTCATGTGGACGCTTTTACCCTGCGCCTCTGATGGGGTTAAGGAACTCTGACCAGAGCAGCTCGTCACACATGAAGATGGAGAGCACGTTTCTTTCCTCCCCTCTCTTATTCTGTTATGTCTTCAGCTCTGGCTGAGGGTCTGCTGGTGAGCTGCGGCCGCCGCGTCTCCTGATTCTAGCGAGGTGGCACAGAACTGCGAAACTGAGACTGGTGTGTGTCCAGCGTAGCTGCTGCTGTTTGTGTGTGTGTGTGTGTGTGTGTGTGTGTGTGTATTCAAGTTATAAAAAAGCTTTTTGATCCAACTAACAGTACAGCGGCTTGGCAGCTGTAGAAATACAGTTGCTCATAATTTGCCATTGAGGCTGAAGTTTATATATAAAGTTTGATATTCTGAGCTCTAGATTTGACTCTGGTCTCTTTAAATGTGAGTCTATTGAGGTTCTTTTTTGTCCATCAGTAAATCAAACGCATGTCCTCAGTTGCTCATATCTGTACCACAAACAGTGCACAAGAAGTTTAATACTTTAAATAAATCAGTCGTCCAAAAAATGAGCAGTAGTGATGTTTGTTTTGAATAATTATCATCTCTAATAATATGGCTGTATCACACAGGCCAGAGTGCTGTCGTACTTCCTGCCAGTTTGGTACACACACACATAAACACACGTTTCTGAGTCTGAATGTGATTCCAGGCCCTGGAATGCTACAGTATATTTAGTGGAGACCTTCTACCCAGCGAACAGTTTTAGGTTGTAAGAACGTTTTCTTAATATTTCCATGAAGTAACAAAAACATTAATGTTATTTTAAGTTGTTGGCACATTCAAAACGCCCAGTTTTTAACACTATTGCTTGGTTACAAAAACGTCATTCATATATAACTTTAATTATGTAATGTTTTTAAAATGTTCCACTTACAATCTAAGAATAACATTTCTGATACGATGTGTAACGTTAAAAGAATGTTCATCTAAAGCTACTGCAAGAACCTTTTAGATAACTGTGAGAGAATGTTGGCCAGCATTCAGAGAATGTTCCTAGTTAGCTGGGTGAGCGCCTCACCCTCACAGAGAGAGAATTGTATTGGCCGATCTGTGCGAAATGCACAGACTCCTCTGCTCTCTTGTGCAACAGAAACAGGTGCGAGTGTGTGTGTGTGTGATTGATACTGTAATGAAGTCCTTTCTCCTGCTCTGCACTGCTGGTTTTCTGTAGCTGCTCTCTGTTTGGATCACGGCCGTGATAAAGAGGATTTTGTTGTAGTGATAGTCTTCAAACTTCAAAGCTCGGCAGCAGCATTCCACCGTCCACTAGTGTTTACACTGGGAGAGCATTCCTGTCTCTCAGTTTTCCATGCCATTCTGGAAGGATCCCCTATGTGACTCTCTCTCCCTCGACAACATTTGATACGTCCCTCATTATAGCCATGAGAGAGTTTTTATTGGAAAGAGGTTTTACACACAATACTGTGTATTTATACACTTTCTGTCACACTTGTAAATATGTAAATGTTATTGCATTAACAAAATATCAAAGTGTCATTTAGGTTGAGAACGTTTGAGAAACATTTTACAAGAGAAAACATAGAAAAAGTGTAAGAGGTAACATCCAATGATGAAGTGTTCAAAGTTGTAATACATTTACGTTTAACTGTCAGTGCTTTTTAGATTTGTAGTGGGTGTGCGTGTGGGCCAGGATGAGTGTGAGACTCTGGTCTGAAATGATGTCCCAGTCGGCCCGAGTTTTCAGAAGAAACATGTTCGTGTTTAACCTGTTGATCTCAACCTGTGATCGCTCTGTCAGAACACCTGTGTGAACTTGAGGACATCATGTCTGTAGTTATTGTGATGATCTTCACCTGTGATCGCTCTGTCAGAACACCTGTGTGAACTTGAGGACATCATGATATACGATGTATTGACTCATTTAACCATCCAGAATCCTGATAACATCAGCATTTGTGTGAAGTCCAAGTACAGTAACCCATACTCAACACAAACACAAACCATGAACACTGTTTCCTGCCAGCATTGGAAATCGAATTTTCATAGTGGTAAAAAAACTGTAGCTTTTCAGTTCAGCTGTTAATTGGCCGGATGTTTGAACGCCAGGAATTGATTGGTTGTCAGAGGTCTGACGGTTACTATGGAGTCTGTGTTTGTGCAAGCAAGACGTGTTTACACTCCAGAATAAAACAACAGTAAAACAGACGCCTTTGATGTGGCTGTTCTGGATGGTGTTGTGTGTACAGATTGAGTTTACGATGACTCCAGCCTCCCTCGCTCTGAGACCAGAGAGAGAGAGAGAAATCTCTCACTCCAGTATACAGTATGAAAACTACTGTATGCAGACTAGAACATTTCTAATGTTGTCATCATTATGAAAGTGTTAAATACAAGTAGGTTTTGTGAAGGTTTTGTTCAGAACACAGTAGAAAGTGGAGGTTCTGAAAGTTTGAAAATTCACTGAGGCAGTTTACTCGTATATGTTAAAGAATTGGCTGTTTTGTATTGCAGGTTGCAGGTGTACCTGCTGTGTTTTGGTCCCCATGAGGAAACAAGCTTATAATCATACAGAATGATGTATTTTCAATGACATGAAACCTGAACCTAACAGCGTTTTCTGTGAGGGTTAGATTTAGGGGTAGGGTTAGTGAGGGGGATAAAATATACAGTTTGTACAGTATAAAAACTATTACGTCTATGGAATGTCCCCATAAAACATGAAAACCTGTGTAGGCACCCTCATAGCCCCCTCTGCTGGATGATTTGTGTGTAACTGTATTTGAACTTTGAACCCGCTGTCTTTACACACGGGTCTGAGATTGTGTCATGACTGATACTGTTTGTTCTCTGTCTGGAATAATGAATCCCGGTGAACCGCCTACCAAGACAACATTTTAATGCATCATAGTGAAATAAATATATTGCTTATATAAATATATTGAAATAATTCATAGTTACATGTCTTTGCGGTAAATGAGTTCATCTATATTTGTGTGTTAGGATGTTGTCTGTGTATGGTAGACAGCGAGGGAGCCTCGTGCTGTTTGGAACACAGTCGATGTGTGATCTGAGACCACTCAATGAATTCAGCCACCAGTATGAGCTCGACAGGAAACCAGAGTTGAAAATAGAGGTTCATTTTGGGCCGGTTCAGGCCACTGAAGCAATAACCCATGAGAGGCCATGTGTTAGAGAGATTTTACCACAGTTAAGAGCTGCTTTAGGCACAACAGCAGCAGAGTCTAAAATCACTGCCGGCCATTACTTCAAAGTCTGCCTGTATCACAACAGTGCAGAGTGAGCCCAGCTGACAATTTTAGGTTAGGAGAACGTTTCTATTACAAAAACGTTAACGTTCTGCAACATAAAACTTTATTTTTAATGTTCTAGGAATGTGCAATTGTTTTAGATGTTGTATTGCTAGGTTATAAGAACGTTAGTCAAATGTTGGTTTTAATTCTGTACCTTTATTCTAACAGCCTAACAGTGTAAGAATTATAATGTGATACAGTTTTAGGCTCATTCTGTAATTAGTATGTTGGGAATATAAAATGTAATTTACGTCACATTTTTGTTTTTGGCTGATTTGATGTGATTGGAGAGTCTGAACTGTCTGTTTTATGATGTACAGAGAAATGTCTCGTGTGGCAGTTATTTACTGCAGCGGCCATTTTCTGCCTCATTCATTGTTTGTATGAGAGGAACTTCCTGACGCCTTCTACAGGTGAAGTTACTTCACTATCGGCTTCCATTCTCTGATGTCTCCTCCTCTCGTCCTGGAAACCACCACAATACCTTCTAATCTGTCTCATTGAGTCAGCAGACAATCGGACTCGCTCTCTGTCATTACCACCAGCTCATAATGGTGTGGATTTCCGTGGCTCTCAAAGGGAGACCGAATGAGCCGATGAGGGCCATGGCTGTAATCTAAGCCTGCTCCTGTTTTGACAGTAAAGCTCCGATGTCTGGGCCAACCATCTCACGAGTCATTTATCCGCACTGCATCTCTCTCCTGATCTCTTTAGACCAGTGATTCTCAGTGATGGGCAGGCCTCAGGTCAGTTCTCATAGCGCCAAGAGAAAAAAACAACAATGCAGATAATGAAATGTATCTAACCTTTTAAAATCTTTATAAAGAAAGCAGAAAACACAGCTGTCTATATCTTTTGTTGTTGATAAAAGGTTTTTAAAAGAATTAGACCAAATTAGACAGAATTCAATATTTGCAGGTTGTGTAACGCCTTCAAACCAAGGCATGGGTATGGTTATGTACTGTCACTGCTTCTGTACTGTCACTGCTTCTGTACCGTCACTGCTTCTGTACTGTCACTGCTTCTGTACCGTCACTGCTTCTGTACTGCCACTGTACTGTCACTGCTTCTGTACCGTCACTGCTTCTGTACCGTCACTGCTTCTGTACCGTCACTGCTTCTGTACCGTCACTGCTTCTGTACCGTCACTGCTTCTGTACCGTCACTGCTTCTGTACTGCCACTGTACTGTCACTGCTTCTGTACTGTCACTGCTTCTGTACCGTCACTGCTTCTGTACCGTCACTGCTTCTGTACCGTCACTGCTTCTGTACCGTCACTGCTTCTGTACCGTCACTGCTTCTGTACCGTCACTGCTTCTGTACCGTCACTGCTTCTGTTCTGTCACTGCTTCTGTTCTGTCACTGCTTCTGTTCTGTCACTGCTTCTGTTCTGTCACTGCTTCTGTACTGTCACTGCTTCTGTACCGTCACTGCTTCTGTACTGTCACTGCTTCTGTACTGTCACTGCTTTTGTACTGCCACTGTACTGTCACTGCTTCTGTACCGTCACTGCTTCTGTACCGTCACTGCTTCTGTACCGTCACTGCTTCTGTACTGTCACTGCTTCTGTACCGTCACTGCTTCTGTACCGTCACTGCTTCTGTACTGTCACTGCTTCTGTACCGTCACTGCTTCTGTACCGTCACTGCTTCTGTACTGTCACTGCAGTGTGTGTGTGTATATATATATATATATATATATATACACATTTGTGTGTGTATGTATGTATGTATATTAAATATGATGTTAAAAACATTCTACTCACAATACTGCAAGAGCATTTTTATAACTTTGAGAGAACTTTTATAAAACGTTAGCCCACATTCTGTTAGCTGGGTAGTTTCTCCCTAATGCAAACAGCAGACATCCGTCTGAAAAGATTCAAAATGATCTCTCTCTCCTTGTCTCTTCTGCCTCTCTCTCTCTCTCTCTCTCTCTCTCTTTCCTGTATGTATGTTGAAGCAGATATTGTCAATGTAAACACTTGGCTGGTATAATATGTTTTCTTCACGTCTGTCTGTGAATGCACATACATTCATACAGCACATATTCAGAGGTTTGTTTGGACTTCATAGCAAGTAAACTGGATATTCACAAACTGTATATTCCGCAAGTCTTCACACAAACACTAGACAAATATCTCAGCTGTGTGTGTGTGCGCATGTGTTTGAATGTGTCTGTTTGATGTCTGAATGTTTTATCTGGGTTCAACAAATGCTCTTGTTTTTCACTTCTGTTACAACATCTTTCCATCTTGCATCAAAGTTTGTTTTCCCAGAAACAGAAGGAAAATGTGAATCCTCATGATACGAGCTTTGCAAACCATTACTCATTTTACTGCTTTTTGATCCTGCTGAGACTGTCACAATGTTTATTGAGTCACAGAAGCAGAAGTCAATACCCAGCTAACTGGGAACATTCTCAGAACATTGGCTAATATTATCTAAAAGTTCTTTCAAAGTGAACAGAAAACATTCTTGCAGTAATATTAGAACGTTTTGCTAACATCGTATCTCATATCTCAAAAACATTGTTCTGGAACACAATATCCACATGTAAATGTAGCTTGTAGACTCGGCTTGTTGTTTCTTAGGACAAAATGTTTAATGTTCCCCGTCAATTGTAAGTCGCTGTGGATAAAATATCTGATCTAAAATATAATGTCAATGGAGTTGTTAACGGAATGTTTAAAAACGTCTTAACAACGTCTAATAAAACTGGACTTTTGGACCTTCCTGCAACTCTTAAAATAACAAAGTTAATGTTGTTGTTCCTAATGGACGTTCTGAAGTTGTTAGCTGGGTGGCGGAAAGCGTGAGAATGTTCTTCGTCTGGCAACTTTGAGCCAAATGTAATTGAAAGGTTCATGTGAGGTATAGAGGAAGTTAAAGAAAGACTAAAGAGAGACACTCGAGCTGCTTTACTGGCAGCAGAAGAAAGAAGTTCCACACAGAAAAACGACTCTCAGCCACAGCAGCTGTTTACTATCTCTGCTCTCCTGTGTTTGTTTTCAAGGCTGGTCGATTCCGAGTATTTTTAGCCGTCTGACTGTGGCAGAGAGATGACACTGGAATGTCTTTTTGTGCCACAACAAAGGCTGAGCCACGTCCCAACCCCGTCTGTGGTGAAACAGTTGAAATGGATGTCTCACACTATTGTCAATAATCTGTTTGTGCGTGCCACCATTTCTTCTTTTTATACAGTCACCCTCCCTAAAAATCGAAAGCCGAGTGGAGATGTGTTTTTCAGAGGCAAAACCGATGTTGTTTTTGTAGGTTTCTGTCTTTGTGAGATAAAAATACCCAGCAGAGATGAGAGACTCTGTCAGACGCTTTCGAGATGGTAAATACAGTTGGCATACGCAGGGCAGAGATAATGATTAGCTTATGGGAGATGTCAAACGGTGGCTCTGCCTGGTTTAGTCGGCGTAAGGCCCTGGGCCCTGTCAGAAGAATTGAGGAAAATGGGCCTTCAGTCAGTATTCGTGAGAGAAGGTTTGTGGGATTGAAAAGACTCTCAGCTTTTCCTCTTTCTGCCTGATGAAAGCCCACATATATCCTGTAAGATTGTACAAAAACAGTTGGGTAGAAACTTCAGGCCTTGAATTTTATGGCTGTCACTTTACCAAAGCACTGAGTAAAGTATCACTTCAGGACTGCTGTAGTGAAAACAGACGCTGTTTAACAGCCATGAAATCTGTGGTCATTCCCACCGACAGCAGACGCTGATTAACCCGACATGTAAAGTGACCAGCTAGTCCATTTGTTGTTTGTGTGTGTGGATACACAAAAAGAAAAATATGTTTGCCAATAAAGTTTGTGATCTTTTATGTCTGTTGTTTTATCTGCTTCTTTTATTGACATCTTCACAAGTCACCTTCATCTGTCCCTCTCTTTTCCCTTCTCTCTCTCTTTCTCTCTGTCCCTCACTCTTTCTGTCTTTCTCTCTTTCTCTGTCCCTCACTCTTTCTGTCTTTCTCTCTTTCTCTGTCCCTCACTCTTTCTGTCTTTCTCTCTTTCTCTGTCCCTCACTCTTTCTGTCTTTCTCTCTGTCCCTCACTCTTTCTGTCTTTCTCTCTGTCCCTCACTCTCTCTTTCTCTCTGTCCCTCACTCTCTCTTTCTCGCTCTTGTTTTGATTGACACACACCAGCCCGTCTAAATGACGTCAGTCTCTCTCTGCTGATGTGCCAGGTGCTGATGTCACCCCCCCGCCTCTTGGCCTGGCTCAGTTTCATGTTGGGATTTCCGCTTGGATGATTGAGATGAGGGGCGCTGGCGGGCGACTCACCCAACCCCCAGAGCAGGATAACGTTGGTCGCGGCCAACCGATGTGTCCCACGGGAATCTTCTCACTGCTGGAGCTTTATCCATTTCATCTTTACTTAATCCATGGCTGCGTCTCATTTCGCGTCCTTTTACTGCACACTGAAAGTATGTACTTTACAAGTGATGGGAAAAATACACTTGAGTATGTAGCAAGACAGTATGTCACTATTGGAACACTCCACCGTATAATAAACGACGGTATGTGTCTGCTTTGACCTTGTGCTTCTCTGCTTTTATACAACTGATAAAATCAAAGGGGAACAAGCTCTTCCTGTTGTGTAGTGCAGGGGATTGTGGGTAATTCTGAACTTGAGGGAGAGTGAGAATTGTTAAGCCGACATTTGTCATGCTGTCATGTTTTCAGAGAGTGTTTTATTGGACAGAAATGTTTATGCGTCTGCATAAACACCCACTTGGAAGGACAATCTTCTTTAACCGCAATGAAATCACATTTGCTCATAATTGCCTCCAGAAAATACAGAAATTTGTGTTGAGTTTAGAATCGTTGCATGTTTTCCTGAGTCCTCATGCTAGCTGACACACACAGTTATGTGCAAAGTTGAAAGAATTGATGGCTTATCATTAGCCATCTGGTGTCTTAACTTGTCACAATGTATATCCGATACATTGATATGCAAATCAGTTTGACAGTCTTTGTTTGGCTAAAAGATGTTAGTTTCTGCTAATTGTTAAATAATTTGTTGAATTACTTTTTCATGATTTGTCCAGGTTCACAAAGGTTTTTTGATTGTACCTATTTGTGATAAAATGTAGCAGAATAATATCACTTGCTGACATACAGTAAGAGTGCAGTAAGACATACAGTAAGAGTGCAATAAGACATACAGTAAGCTGACATACAGTAAGAGTGCAGATCTTGAACTTTAGCGAGTTTTTGTTTGTTCTCCATTTAATCCCTTTGTTGTCTGAGTGAAACTCTTGAAATATTAACAAGATCTCATTGTGATTCTGTTTAGTGGCTCTTATCTGCTGATTGGCTGTCGTGTCATGACATCACAAAGCTGAAGTTTATCTTGCATCTGCAATAAAATTTGGTTAAAGAACTGAATATAATTTGAACTCTGGGAATGTGTAATATGATTGTATAATGCATGTTTGTTATGATTCTGTGGCGAACACACATCTAACTGTCTTTCAGCCAATTAGAGGACAGCTAGGTAAATGTCATCCCAGCTAACAATTTTAAGGTTGCAAGAGTGTTTCCCTAACATTTTCATCAACAACTTAGGAATAACTTTTTATATATATGATATATAATGTTTAAAAAGGTTCTGCTTATGCAAAGCAGTTTAATAACTGAGAGGAACTTTTAGAGAGCGATGGCCACAGTTCTGAGAACGTTCATGTTAGCTGTGATGTTAGCTAAATAGTCAAGCTGGTAAGGTTTGTAATTGTGCTTTATCACGTGATGTTTGTCTGGATCACGCACAGCTCTTCTCTCCTCCATGATAATCAAATGTGCTCCCACACACACAGGAAGAGGATGTGGATCATCATGAACATCAAAGAGCGATCACACGCACACGCTGCGCTTACCACTTTAGTCCTTTTATAAGAGTGTGTCACTTGATTTGTGTACAGCAGAGCTTCATTTGACTACATCAAACTGTTCTGTCAGGCAGTTGATCTGAAGTAATACATTTACATTTGATGTGAAGTGTCACATCACACTAATACCAGTCGTCTCTTGTGCGTAGTTTTACACGTGGTTTTCAAAAAGGAGCGTTCCACACACTCTCTATATGTTAATGTGCATTTATTTTCTGTAAATTTGACCTCCTCTTTAAAGGGGCTCCTATTATTTTACTGTGCTAACTAGGCATGATAGAGGACAAGCAGGTATGAATAGATGGATGAATGGATGGATGCATTAAGGCACGGAGGGAGGGAGGGAGGGAGGGATAAACTATGTATGATTATAATGTTGGTTTCAATGTTTTTGTCTCTATTGATCAGAACAGACTTGTCACTCATCTTAGACTGTAATCAACAGTTAAAAACACTGATGTAATAAAAGACAGACAATCAGTCCTTATCACTAAATACTGACAAATGACTGTACGATATGGCACTTATTACACAGCTAATTGACAAATTAAGTTCATTTAAGTAATTTTATTACTGGAAAAAGCCAACAGAGTTGCTACACAAGGCAAGAAACCAGCACAGCTATGAAGGAAATTTGTTACTTGCGGTCAATTATACGATTTGGTGTCATTTTACAACAGAATGCTGCAATGGACCACATTTAACCGTAATAAAGAGCTATTAAAGGTACGGTAGGCAGTTTCAGAGAGGCTAGCAATAGCAAGCTAGCTTTGAAAACATAAGAGCCCGCCTTCCCTTCAGCATGCACTCCAAAACCACGCCCACGCAACCACGCAAGTAGGACATCCTATCTGAATGTAATAATTGGAAAATTATTTGAGGGTCTTGCACCTTCAACAGAAAATACATTCATATATAACTATATTTTTCCACTTCACTGATTGTTTTAAGGACGTGAAGAGACTTTCAACCAGCATAACAAATAATATCACCTAGCCTGCCTTTAAATATGTTTTGTGCTCTGTGTGTAATTACAGTCTGAGTCACGTTTGCCTTTGTTTACAGTATATAAATCCTTTATGTCTCTCTCTCTCTCTCTCTCTCTCTCCAGTCTCACCCGTTGTCTCTGTGTAACACCAGTGAGGATGAGCGTCAGGAGAGCATCTTCATCAGCATCGTCAAACTGGAGAGTCCGGAAAGCAAAGTGCCTCAGTGTCAGCCACTGCTAGACAAAGTAAGACCCTTCAAAGTGTCCTCCTCGTCCATCATCCTCATTGTAGCACTTTAGTTCATCAAGTCCATGTCTAATGTTAATCATGGTTTCTTGTGATGAAGGTGTTTCATCCTCAGACTCTAAACCACTTGAGATAGTGTCTTTATGAGGTTTTTCATCCTCAGACTCTAAACCACTTGAGATAGTGTCTTTATGAGGTTTTTCATCCTCAGACTCTAAACCACTTGAGATAGTGTCTTAATGAGGTGAGGTTTTTCATCCTCAGACTCTAAACCACTTGAGATAGTGTCTTAATGAGGTGAGGTTTTTCATCCTCAGACTCTAAACCACTTGAGATAGTGTCTTTATGAGGTTTTTTTATCCTCAGACTCTAAACCACTTGAGATAGTGTCTTTATGAGGTTTTTCATCCTCAGACTCTAAACCACTTGAGATAGTGTCTTAATGAGGTTTTTCATCCTCAGACTCTAAACCACTTGAGATAGTGTCTTTATGAGGTTTTTTTATCCTCAGACTCTAAACCACTTGAGATAGTGTCTTAATGAGGTTTTTCATCCTCAGACTCTAAACCACTTGAGATAGTGTCTTAATGAAGTTTTTCATCCTCAGACTCTAAACCACTTGAGATAGTGTCTTAATGAGGTTTTTCATCCTCAGACTCTAAACCACTTGAGATAGTGTCTTAATGAGGTTTTTCATCCTCAGACTCTAAACCACTTGAGAAAGTGTCTTAATGAGGTTTTTCATCCTCAGACTCTAAACCACTTGAGATAGTGTCTTTATGAATGTAAACCTTCTGTATTTGGCAAACCTTTGCGTTCCACTTTAGTTCACTATAGAATCCTAATTGGTCATTTACATTGTCTTCAAAGTGAGAGCTTTTAACATTTAGTCTTAAAGAGACAGTCCACCCAAAAATGAATTTGCTGTTGTTTTTCCTACCATCAGGCCATCCAAAGTGTAGGTGATATTTTTTTTTTAGTAGAACCTTCAGTACAGAAGGTTTCTAGATGAAATGAAGATCCCTGGTGATTCATAAAACTCAGGGTTGCAGATTCTGTGTCTTCAGAAGTGGAAAAAAGCAGATTAAGGCAACACAAAGGAATCCTCACGACTCCTGGCGATATATTAAAGTCTTATGAAGTGAAACGATTAGTCTGTGCAAGAAACTGAATGTTATCCACAGTATAAATACACAAACTAAAATACATAAAATACATAAAAAAACATACACAAATACTAAAATATACAATATTTGTTATCAATAAATGTTATTATTGGTGTTTTGTGTTCCTGTAACAGGGTTGTGGGTTTGATTTCCAGAGAACAGATACAGATGTATAGCTTCTATCCATAACTTTGGATAGAAGCATCTGCCAAATGCATAAATGCAAATGTATTTTCTGCTCATTTATACTGTTTATGCAGCATTTGTTTATTTTGTGTATATAAATTGTAATTTTTCAGGGTCACTGCTGAGTATGTGAGAAAGATGGTTATTTCTCTCTCTTGTTTTTCCTTTCGTGTCATCAGCACATTCGGTCCTCAGATCTGTTTGCCTGAGAGAAAAAGAGAAAGAGAGACAGAGAGAGAGGGAGTGAGAGAGAGAGAGAGAGAGAGAGGTGCCAGCCAGAATGTTGGCATCCACAGAAAAATGTACTCATGGCAAGAATGTTGTTTATTGAGCTAAGATAAAGGGAGTTCATGGTGAGATGTTGATGAGACTGAACGTTTCCTCAGGATTCTGCTGCTGGATGTGAGACATTGCAGCTGTGTGTATCACAGCAGACAGAATAAATCTTCTGTTCTAAAGCCGTCTGAGACTCTGTCTACCAAAGATTATAGAATTAACATGATGCTGCACTTCTGTTACTATGAATGGGGGAACTGCAAAGCTCAATATGGCCAGTGAATGAAGCCCCGCCTACTAGTAGAAAGAGCCAGTGGTCATCACTAAACAGTCACGTTCTCTGAGGGTCTGCCTGTTATTAACTGCCTGTTATTAACTGCCTGTTATTTTGAAATTGCTAGGAATCTTCAAAACGTCCAGTTTTTTAGACGCTATATAAATAATTTCTGTAAAAGTTATAGAAAAAATTCAAACTTTTTAATTCTGTAACCTTTTCAAAACGTTCCACAAACAACCTAGGAAGTTGATATATATGATATATAACAATAAAAAAACATGTTGTTTTTATAACTTAGGGAGAACCTTTAAAGAACGTTGGCCAATGTTCTGAGAATGTTCCCTGTTAGCTGCATAGCTGGTTTTATAAAAATAAATAAAATATTGTCTGTGAAGAGCATGTGTAATGCTCCCTTGGATTTTGGCCCAAGTAATTATTTAAAAAATCATAGTAAGATCATCAGGAATGTGTTTAGGGAAAATAAATAGACACTTTTGAGTTTGTGTTGATTTAAGGGGGGATGGTTTTGGAAGTGTGTCTGTGTGGGCGTCCCACGGAGTGTTGGAACAGATCTCAAGAGATTTAGGTTGAATGTGTTGCATTGCATGCGACCGCCACACCTCAGACATCAGTGTTGCGATGCATGCGACCGCCACACCTCAGACATCAGTGTTGCGATGCATGCAGCTGCCACACCTTAAACATTAGTATTGTGTTGCATTGCATGCAGCTGCCACACCTCAAACATCACCCAGCTGACCTGCAGGTAACCAGACAGTCAACAAGTTAAGCACAGTTAATAACCCGTCTCACATGCGGCACACACTGGCGTCCTCTTCGTGACCCTCTTCTGGTGCTTGTTTATGTTTTCTTGAAGTGCCTCATCTTTGTTTTTCTCCTCAAAGACAGTGAGTTACTCAAGCCACTTAGTGAAGCTGTAATGACTCTCAAATATAATTGTGCTGGATTAGCGCTCAGTAAATCATTGGCATGGATTTAGACTACAGTAACACCAGGCTAGATTAAGTTGTTGTTTTGGTGGTCTACATGTTTAGTTTTTGCACACAGTTACAGATTTCCAGACCTGTATGACTTTTTGCTTCAGTGGAATAGAAAAGATATTTTGAGAAATGTTTCAGTGGTTTTGTGTCCCTACAATGGAAGTCAATGGGTGCCACCATTGTGTGGTTACCGACGTACTAAAAATATCCTCTTTTGTGTTTTTTTTTCTTAGAAACAAAAAAAAATCACATGGTTTGAGTAACACGACAGTTAGTAAATGAAGCAAGAATCTTAATTTTTGGGGGAACTGTCCCTTTAAGACACCTCTCTGATAGTGAGGTTGACACAAACACCGTACCTCACATTCCTGGTGTTAGCGTGGATAATGTACATCCCTTTTCATAAGACGTCCCCGCCCGGGCTAGTCCAGCAGCACTTGTCTCGGAATGAAAAGAGTTTCAAATATTTACCCAGAACTCCCCATAGTGTCCCACACAATCCAAACATACCCTGCGTTTGGGGTTCGAAGGTCCACAGCAAACCATCAAAGGCAAAACCACCGATTCCACTGTGATTATGAGCCCTCCTCTGAACAGAAGCAGATGTATTTGTTCAGTACCTGCAAAAGAGGGTTAATCCACAGAGAGACGGTTTAGTACTCAATGAAAGGAGCGAGTGTTTAAGTGTATTTGTGAGGCACCATGAGTCAAAGCAGACAGGAAAAGACTCGAGTCGTGTGTCTCCACATGCTGTTCTTGAAAGAAAGTGTTTGTCTGCGATGCCTTTAAAAAAAAACAATGTTGGCCCACATGCAGTCATGTTTGCCTTTACAAGCGACGTGGAAAGATGGTGCATTTGTGTGTGTGTATTTGTTTGCGTGTGGTTTACAAGGACACAAATGTGTGTAATAATGTGTACAACAACGTAAACCTGGTTTACAAGGACACTTCCTGTGTCCCCATAAACCAAATGGCTTTAAATAACATACTAAATAGTGGCACAAGTTTTCTGTCAGGGTTAGGTTTATTTATTTGGTGATTGGCTGTTAATTGGCTAAATTGATTTGGTGATTGGTTGTTAATTGGCTAAGTTGATTTGGTGATTGGCTGTTAATTGGCTGAATTGATTTGGTGATTGGCTAAATCTCACTTCTGTCTGTACCTGGAGGAAACTTTCATTGCTGTCTCACAGTTTAGGAGACTTCATATTTAGTTATGTGTCATTTCAAATCTATTCTATTATAAAATACAATTACACATAACGTACAGATGACAATACACAATATATACACAGAAGATTACTGTGAAGATACTAACACTGACTGAATTTCTGTCACTTTTTAAGGTTAACTGTGTGTGTGCTTGTGTAGCATACAGTCTTTGAGATATTAAGATCTCACATGTGTGGGGTCTGTATAGCTCTGACTGTGTGTCTGTACATGCGTGTATATGTTTGCATGTGCAGTAAATGGCAGACGGTCAGGAAGTGATTTAAAGAGGGAAATCCTCCACTAGAAGCATCAGTCTCTCAGTTTGAGCATGTTTCTGTCAGCACGAGCGGTATCAGACCTCAGTAACATTAGTATAAACAATAATACTTCGTATATAAAAACCAATATTCCTACGTTGTCACTGGAACCTTTTTTAAAAAGTAACAGAATCAGTAACAGAAACTATTTAAAAAATGTTCTCATAGCCAAGCATTAATGTTGTTAAATGTTGTATCTTGAATATTCCTAGAATAAACTTTTTAAACAATTTAAATGTTTTTGTTACTTAATGGAAACTTCAGAGTAATGGAGTTCTTTATTACTCTGTGTGTTTAATTTAATAAGTGGAATTCAGTGTGTGAATTAAGATGTGTTTATGCATGTATGTATATATGTGTGTGTGTGTGTGTGTGTATGCGTGTGTGATTTCCTGCATCTGTTGGGTGTGTATTTGGTGTGTCAGGGCTGATCTGAGGTCAGATTCATATTTCAGATGTTTAAAGAGCTGTAGGGTTTTATATGTTAGAAAATATCTGGACTGTCAAACACTTCACATAAGAAGAGAAACGCGGCTTTGAAGTGGATCGTAGTGTTTGTGTGATAGATCATGTGCCACAACACAGTGTTCTCTGTGTAAGCACAGAGAAATGAGTTCAGATGTGTGCTCGCTCTCTCTGTGTCTCTCTCTCGCTCTCTTTTTCTCTGTGTGTGTGTCACTCTCTGTGTTTCTCTCTCTCACTTGCTCTCTCTCTCTCTGTGTGTGCCACTCTCTGTGTGTGTGTCTCTCTCTCTCTTGAATTCGTGTATTCTGACTGAATGTATGTCCTCTGTGATCTTAAAACCCAGTTGTAGACTCAGTTTTGTCAACTGCGTCTGTGAGTGTACACAGCTGTAATGCAGGTGTGGAATAAACTGGAATATAACAGAGATCTGCTTTTGAAATTGGTTTGATAAGCGCATCATCACAGTTCTATGGATTAGTAGTTCACATTAACTTCATGAATTCATGTGTTGTTTGTGTGTTCCGTTAGCTGTCACTGCTTTTAACGGGCTGATGCTATCAGGGCCGTCCGGGCTGCTGTGTGTGATAAGCACAGAAGAATGAGTAGCTTTGTAGTTTAAACTTCTCCTTCATTATCACTCCATCCGAGGGAGCGAGTCTGACTGAGGATGGAATGCATTCAGATGGCCGGACAGGAAGTGGGCGTGTTTATCTTGTAGTTTGAGTTAGAAATTATCCCATGTCTGTCTCTTTCACTTCTGCTCTTTGTTGTGTGTGTTTTGGCCCATTGGTTGCTGGGCAACGGTACACACAGTTGTTGTGGATTCCAGCGGAGCATCTGTTGTGTTTGATGCTCAAGGTTGCCCAGCGGGGTGAGAAGTCCTCTGTTGTTCTTACACACACATACACACACACACTTTGTGTGATGTATTGACATTGAAGAGGGCACACACAGGAACCTAAAGATCCTCTTTGTGTAGCTAATGTGTGTGTGTGTGTGTGTGTGTGTGTGTGTGTGTGTGTGTGTGTGTGTGTGTCAACTCACATGAGATGATGACTCCAGTTATATTAGTATACTGGTCAAGTCTAATAGTGGTTCTCTACATTACACTACTCATGGTGACCACCAGGTTGCAATCACATGACCAGCTGATGATCTTACCCAGCTAACAGGGAACATTATCAGAACATTGGTTGACGTTCTCTAAATGTTCTCTCAAAGGTATGAGAAAACATTGTTGTAGTTAGTCTTGTAGTAGTTAGTAGAACCTTTTTTGTACTTTTATAAAGATCAAACACATTATTATTAAGTTGTTAAGTTAGTGGAATGTCTAAAAAGCTGTTTGTTCCGAACATTTCTAGAATGTTTCTACAACTTTTTAAACATTTTTGTAACTCAAGGGAAATGTTCTTACAACAATAAATTGTTAGCTGGCCAGAGACGCTATTTAATTGATCATTCGTTTGGTAATGCTCACAACACTACTGTGGATCTTGTGTCTGATTGTAGTTTACAGTATAATACTTCAACAATAAGGTTTGAGTGGTGATTAAGTTGTGTTTAAGCTTGTTGTGTTGTGTGAGAGCAGAGTTCAGTCACAGGTCACAGGACAGACACTGTCTGTGATCCACACACATGACTCAGGGCTGCTTTCAGACACCTCTGACTCTGAGCTGCTGGTGTGGCTTGTACAGTTCACAGGAAAAATGTCTTTTCTGTGTATTGTAGCATACTAACAATAGGCTGAATGCTTCAGAGAGCACCATGCCTTTGTTCTCTTCAAAACAAGCACGTATCGCTCTTCTTGCTTTCATTGGAGGAGAAAAGTGTGTGTGTGTGAGAGAGAGACTGAGGGAGAGATAATCTGTCTGTTGAGATGTTTAGGTGTTGGGTACTGTTCCAGTTATGGATGCAGGAAGCTATTGTACTGGAGAAACAATCACTCTTGGTTACTGAAGTATGTTCCTCTTCATTTTCACCAGAGAGATTTTAGACAGTTCTTCAATGAAGAGCTTCAGATAAAGATCTTCACCAGGAGTTTTTATAATGATGTTCATGTGGCTCTATGCCTTGAGCAGTTTATATGTTAAATATCTTTAGGGATGAGATATTTATAAATGAGTTGAAAGTAGAACAGTAAAGAATCTTTATTGATAACACAGTGCACAGTAGTGTGTGTGTGTGTGTGTGTGTGTGTGTGTGCGTGCGTGCTTGCATGTGGTTCTGGTAAACCCTATGTTTTAGGGACCAAATGTCCCCACAAGTATACTAGTACCAATAATCTTGACCTTGTGGAGAAATATTTTGGTCCTCATGAGGAGAATAGCTTACAATCATACTAAATTATGTTTATTTAAAAATCTAAAATAGCAGAAGGTTTTCTGTGAGGGTGAGGTTTAGGGGTAGAGTTAGTGTTGGGGGACAGAATATACAGTTTGTACAGTATAAAAGACATTGTCTTTGAAAGTCCAAATTAACATGAAAACCCTGTGTGTGCGTGTGTGCGTGTGTGTGTGTTTGTAAGACTCGTATTTGCCTGTTGTCGTTTGAATAGTAAATGTGTATTTGAATAGGAATTAATATGAAACTACGTTTGTGCTTTTTTTGAAATGTGATTGGCTGTCATGTTGTCAGCAGTTGCCATGGTGTTGCTCTGCAGCTGCACCAGTTGTTTGCATGGTTGTTAGTGTGTTGCTAGGTGGTTGCTATGGTGTTGTTAGGTATTTGCTTA
This sequence comes from Botia almorhae, assembly GCA_036877575.1. NCBI lineage: Eukaryota > Metazoa > Chordata > Actinopteri > Cypriniformes > Botiidae > Botia > Botia almorhae. Next base: position 39,449 of record JAZGTJ010000800.1, on the reverse strand, counting down.
CAGGCCTTTTCCAGAGTGCAGAATCAGTCTAATCGCCCTAAAATAACAAAAGACTGTGTCCATTTAGCTGCTGTGTGTCGTGGCATTGTTGAAGGTGTGCTCGTTTTTTTTGCCAGGTCAGATAGACGTGTGTGTGTGTGTGTTTGGAGGAATGCAGCTCTAAATATAACTCCACAAGCTGTGCAGCTGGGACACACTGTGAATTACTAGCATTTAATCACTGTTAAATTACAGCTATTAAAATACCTCACAGATTCTACCGCTCAACCGTCACTCGCGCACCCTCGCAATTCTTCCAACTGCCCGAGAGCTCTGGGAGCACACACGCAAGAGCGCATGTGAAGCATGCAGGGAAAATGCGTGCATGCCTGCTGGCTCTGGTGTTTCCGTGGTGCCCTGCGGGGTCGGTGGATCAGTTTTACTGTTGTCATTTTTCTGCCTTTGATGGGGCAGTAAATGTTTGATCAACCGCTGTTTAATTAGCTGTGAGTGAGTGAGTGAGTGAGTGAGTGAGTGAGATCAGGTCCGGGCCTGTGAGAGTGAACACAGCTATCTCTCCCTCCCTCATTCTCTCTCTCTCTCTCTCTCTCTCTCTCTCTCTCTCTCTCTCTCTCTGTTATCAGGGTGTGAATTGTGTGAACACATTGAAAGTTTGGGGGGTCTTAAAGGAAGTTTTATCAGAATTCAAACTTCTCATTTTTTGGCCCATGTTGTGCTAAAGCCATACGCACTTATTTTGTCTTTTCATCAGTGAATCTTAAAGCTGCAATCCATAACTTCTGTCTCTCTACTGCCATCTCTGTTTGAAACATAAAACTGCAAGATGCTTGTGGAGTTTTTTATTAATGTGGATGGCAAGTTTAAATCTTAAACAACTGCTGTAAGAAGCTACAAACGCTGCATCATCTACATGTGATATAGTAGCCGGATCTTCTTTCTGTTTACAGCCTGACAGTGTGGTTGTATGATCTTTCTTTAAAATAAACATCATTTGGTATTTTGTTATCTAATGAAATGAATTTTAATCATACATTTGATTGAATGTGTTGCATCTTCTAAAAGAAGCCCTTCATTTCACAGCAGTTTCTCTGGTTAGGAGTAAATAACTGGGCGTCTCTGGAATTCACAGGATTTATAGCTCTGACTCATGTTCAGCCTCTTCTGACCAAACACACCGTGTAGTGGGGACACATTTCTCTACTTCCAGGAGTCACACGCACATTTTTGACATCTTAAATGGAGACTGGACTGTAAATCACGAATTCCTGCTTCATTAGAATAGGAATTTAATTCTTTTTCTTAGGATTATAAGCCTCAGCAGACAGAGTAAATCAGAGTTAGCCGCTCATGTCTGTGGTGAAGGTTTTTGGGTCTTTGTGTTGAGCGTGCAGAGGGTCACACATTTGAAACAAAAGCTAATGAAACGGGGATCTGTGAGTTGTGATCCATGGGGACATCCCATCATTTCTGGAAGGTGTTCTGAGGTGTTCAGCTCTTCAGTTTCCATTTAATGATTGACACATGAAATAAAGAAAAATAAGAAAAACACAGAAAACAGGACAATTGCAAATATATAGAATTCTGTAGAAGCCACTCCATGTTGCACCAAGCTACAGATCTTTCTTGTTTTTACACTTTTTGTTTGTAGATTTAAACATTGTAGCAAATGTGCCTTTTTTTTGTAGACATACATATTTCACTGAATTAGAATTTATTTGCAAATTTTGCAGATGCTCTGTTTCAGTCTCTGTAAGTGATTTAATGATTTGTTATTTAATGATTTGTTGTCATCTGGAGTAAACACAAATACACAGTTGTTTACATCAGCTGCTGTGTGTTTATGCTCAAATAAAAGTGTGTTCAAGTAGTACAACTCAGTTAGAAGTAAAAACAGATGGACACTGACCCTGAAGGTGTGTATACACACACACACACACACACACACATCAGATGATATCACTGGTTTATCAGTGTTTGATGTGCTCATAACCACATTAAACAAGTAGCTCATAAAAGCTCTCTCTCTCGTCACAGACGTGTGTGTGGCACCAGTGAGAGGGACAGAGATGACTGGTATTCAGGTGTTGGCAGTGGGAATTAGTCTGAAACCAGTGAGATGTGGTTAGGTGAAAGGAGCCATTCCAATGGCCAGTTAGTGCTCTACAAAGTGAACTTCACAGGATATTTAGCCATCTTAAGCAAAAGAGCAGGTGAACTCTGTGCAGGGACCATGAGAAGCTGTAGTCGCCTCCTGAGTCAATATTCCAGAAACGGTTTAGCTGCTGCCTGTAAAAGTCACTCTGTTTGCATCATCCTGTGTTGTTTTTGCAGCAGAAGCAGGCAAAGACATGTGCTGCAGAGCCCAGAGAGATTAAGTCACACCTTACTATGAAAAAGACGTTTCCCCGTTCTGTCTTTGCCCTCTGGTTTCCCTCTCAAGCCTGGGCAAAAACTCCAACAATCCCCCTGGAGTCGGTACAGTACAGCCGCCCTGTCAACACGTTTTCCCCTCTGCACCTCTGAGAGATTACTGCATGTGGAATGTGAAGCCCGCGCAGAACACAATGCATGGAGTCTGTGATCTTCCATTAAAGCAGGATTCCCCATTCAACTCGCTGTGCAGCACAGCAGTATTGCATTGAATGCAACAAGGTGCATTAATGTAGATGCACATGCACAGGTGTGTGTATGTAGTATGCACAACTTAGTTAGCATAACTAAATGTATTCCGTAGATGTTTCCCCCACAATCATCTGAAAAACTGCAGTGATGTTGTGAAGGTCTAGTGATTTAAGCTGTCATGCTTTGGGTGGATCATATTTGCAGGTCTGCAGGAATAACAGCGCAGATGAAAGGCGGAATGTTTTCATGCGGCGAATAAAGGCTGAGAGGGAGCCGGTAATTAGGTTGCAGCTCAGAGCGCGTCGCCCGCGGCGACACTGATGACTCATCGCTCACGCTTCATTTAACAATTTAACCTGTCAGTAAGATGCTCACGTGTAACCGTTTATCACTGTAAACCACTGCAGTGCTGCATGCAGCAAAAACTGCGACTGCTGCAGCGGCGCTTAAAGGCTTATAAAACCCTAAAAACAATAGTAATAATAATAGTATGTCAGGATAAAAAGTTTATGGTCTGTGTTTAAAGAGCAACATGCATTTAATTCGACATGGTTGCAGTTTTTTGGCTGTAGTCGTTTTAACGGCTGTGCAGTAATTCTGATTTGTGTGTAATTATTGGTCTAGTGTGATGATTTTCACACTGCAGGTTTTGGTGCAGCTCAAATCTGTTTTCAGACCGTGTGGTGTGACTGCAGCTTCCACATGGAGTGGCTTGAAAAACATAATCTAAGATGTTTTGAGCTCAGCTACAGTTTGCAGTGGCCATGAAAGCAGCACATGTATAAAACTGGTGATGTTTTTATGTCTCGCACCCTGTCACACCCACAGCTCTTTGATGTGTGTTTATCAGATGACTGTCACCTTTACATTTGCATTTTAAATCTTACTCACAACAGGCAGAAAACAATGAAGGGTGGGGCTTGATTTTATCCACCTGGAGATGACTGGATGGTGAAAGTGGTCTGCATGTGACAGCTGGTTGAGGGGAGGAGTCTGGTGTAAGAGGGCGTGGTTACGTCATTACGTGGAATAATTGTTTTAGAGGCGTTTTTTGTTTTGTGGAATATTAATCCTGTACGTAAAGGATTGTGCATGTTACACTCTTAATACAAAATGTAATACATTTCACAGCAGTCAGGTGGCATGGGGTTAGGGTCAGAGTGTGGGTTAGGTTATATTGCTTGTAACTAGCTGTGTATAAAAACAATAGAAGTCCGTGAAATGTCCCCATTTAGATCATGAAAAGTCTCATTCTTTATTATGACTATGACAACAGTAAACGTGGCGCATTGATCAGGATTATTGCTGTAATACTGCCGACATGACTGTGTGTGGCAATGCATCAAATATTGGAAATGTGAGTGTTTCTGTCATCCAATAGAGACATCAATTTGTTTGGCTTTGAGTTTAACACGGCAGAATAATAAACGCATGACTGATGATGCCTGTGTCACATAATATTTAATACAGTTCTGAAGTAAAATCTGTGGTTTGGCCCATAAGTCAATAAATCAGTATCATATGTTGGAATCTTAACGTGCTGGAGATTTTGGAATATTGCGTCTCCATTTGTGGACAGAAAAATGGACAGATGATTTGAAACATATTTTCTCAGTTTCTCAGTTATGGTTTCATCTGTTTGTAAGTGAATTCAGTTCCATAACCTTCATCTGAGACCCCAAGAAACATCCAAACTTAAAATGACCACCATCATGCTAGCATGAGGTTCTTGCTTTGTGGTTCATTTCATGTTCTGCGTTTTAGATTATTGCTCTGCAGTCGCGACGGTATGCTGGTTGCTAGGTCATTGCTTGGTGTTTCCAGGGTGTTCAGAGGATGTTTTTACCATGTTGTTTTACAGTTGCTAGGGTGTTCTGGGTGGTTTCTAGGGCTTTGCTGTGTGGTTGTTAAGATGTTCTTGGGGTTGCTAGGGGGTTGTTTGTGATATTTCGCTTAGTTTCTCCTTCGGCAAAGATTTTGTTGTTGCCTGTTTTATAATCTGCTTGCCACAAATCATCCTTCAGATCACTTAGTGAAGCAACATCTCACATCTCAACCAGCTGCAGGATTTGACTGTCAATCTTGTCCACAGCACAAAAAGTGTAGATGGACGTTTAATACTGTACTCAGTAGAAGAAACACTAACATTACTGCTTGTCTTAGCATGCACTAATTATTAGCTTAATCGTTTTACAAAACTCTCTGCTTCAGCCCACACACAGACAAACATGCACACAAACAGAGTGATTTTCTTAGACACTGCGGCGTTTCCCGGCCTCACACTGTTACCTTTGAACCCTGAACTCTGAGCAGTTTGGCAGGAAAGAGACTTTCGGTGAATTATTGGTCATTGTTCA
>JAZGTJ010000800.1:1185-34390 GCA_036877575.1 Botia almorhae | reverse complement strand
GTCTTAACAGAGTTTTTTAATAAAGTGTGTGTGTGTGTGTGTGTGTGTGTGTGTGTGTAAAAGCGAGAGAGAGTGATTATGTGTCTTCCTCTCTCATGATGTTTGGTTTAATCTGAAGAACGTGGGGTGGAGTGTATACGCATGTTTAGTTATCATATCTTAGATATTTAGTAAGAGAGTTTGTAGTTTTAACTCCAGTGCTAAACACACACACATGCACACACTCACTTAGGGGTCAGTACAAACTGGGTTGCAGGGTGAGCAGAACAGTGTCTTCAAACATTTGATAAGACTGCCATCTGCTGGTTGACAATGTCTACACAGCCACTAACTCACAGTCTCTCTCTCTCTCTGTCTGTCTGTCTATCTGTCTCAGGCACGGCTGGCTCTTCAGAGAGGTGCTCGGGCTGTCATCTTTGATATTACAGATGATTCTGGTGCAGCTCAGGAGGTGAGTGTGTCTGTCTTACTGTCACTGAAATATCTGTCTGTCTGTCTTATCTAGTTATTTATAGGTGTGTGTATATATATATATGGAAGTGATAGTTACATGGTTGGTTGATTTGGTTAGTTAGTTCAATCACTTACCAGACAAGTGTAATGACTCCCATGCAGAGGAAACATCAAAGGAGAAATAAAATCTTACAGATACAAATAAGGCGTCGTATCTGTTCAGCTACACCATGAGACTAAATAAAGGCATTAGAAAACTGATGGCGAGTTCTCTATCCATCAGTCAGAGAACGCATCAGGACATCTTCAGTACATCTCATCATGCTGAAGTTTGCTTGTTTGCTCTCACACAGCTGCGTGATTCAGGCTCGCTGCCACGGCCCGTGGTGCTGGTGAAGTCATCAGACGCTGAAGAACTGATGGGACTCGTCAATAAGAACGAGGAAGCCATGGTGATGATAGACATCATGATGGAGTCTCCTAAATGGGTGATTACACCAAACTCAGACTCGCTCATTCCTGCACTTTACCATGTGTAAAACATTCCTGATGAGTAGACCTGCTTAAACCATAACTAGAAACATCACCCCGTCTGTCTATCTATCAGTAAAACTACTGAAAACACCAGCTTTATTTATTTCCACCTTTCCTGTTGATTTAAAGGGATATCTCACCCAAACATAAACATTTACTGACCCTCCCAAAGAAACCATGAATGTGTGCGGCCTCTGATACTATACTGAGGTCTGATGAAGCGTTTGGTCTGTGCTAGAGTGTCATTTACGATGAAGGAACTGTGTAAATGTCAGAAAGTCAAACGTGTCCTCTGTCTCACTTCAGCCTCACTATGATGTTGGTATTCTCCTGACCATTGCTCTGGCTGTGTTGGCCATCATCATGATCTTTGCTTTGCGCTTTCGCTGCCGGTCCAACAGAACCTGGGTAAGAGCACAACAGATCCATTTGACCTCACCCATCCAGACCTGCTTTAGTCAGTGGTTTGATCATGTTGTATAATGCTATTGCTCTGTTTTACTTTCATCTGTGGAATGAGCTTCTTCAGTTTGTTTCCACATTATGATAATTGGGACCCCAGCTCACAATTTTAGGTTGTAAGAACATTTCCATAATGTTTCCATTTTTATTCTGTAATGTTTTAAAATGTTACACAATCAATCCTTACTGCAAGAACAAAACTTAGAGAGAACTTTATGAAAACTTTGAGAGAATGTTAGCCGATGTTCTAAAAACGTTACCTGTTAGATGAGACTGGCTTTTTGAAACTCATGGTAGGAACCTCAGAATCAGTGTGTTTTCTGCACTGCAGGACTCAGAACACCAACAGACCCTGAGGGCCATCAGCAGGCTGGAGACACGCACGTACAGATCTCAGATCTGCTCTGGATCGCAACGCTCTCGTGGAGCTCTGGGGTCCAACAGCAGCTCCAGTTCCAGCCCGGTCTGTGCCATCTGCCTGGAGGAGTTCATAGATGGACAGGTGAGAGAAGAGCACAAATCTCATGAGACATCAAAGTAAAGAAAGTTTTGTAGAGAGACATAAGAAACGGTGAGGCTGATCTACATGCTCAGACCTTTAAAGGTGCTATGCAACAGAGACAACAGCTAACAGCTGGTGCACACGCCCTCTATTGCTGATTGGCTATGAGAGTGTTATGATGGTCTGGTGATCGGTCCTATCCACTTTGTTTTTTTTCCTATTTAATACATTGAAGGCCAATGAAAATGACAAAGTTCCAATGAAAAGATTTGTCAGAATTCCAAAACTGAGTATGTTTATTTTGTCGCCTTTTAAATTGTTTTAATTACTTTGTCAGAATGTGACCAGAAAAGCATGGTGATTGTATTGTATTTATAGAATTTCAAACTACTTTTAAGGCTAAATATAGATATTACACCTATGTGCTTCAGTTTCTGGAGTGTTTTGAAAGGTTTCACTCTTTCTCTGACAGGAGCTGAGGGTCATCTCCTGTTCTCATGAGTTTCACAAAGAGTGTGTGGACCCCTGGCTGCTGCAGCATCGCACCTGTCCGCTGTGCATGCACAACATCATGAGCAAACAGCCTCAGGGTACATATCCATTTCTGCTGCTCTTACAGTAGACAGTTGTTACACTACACTAACTCAAAATGCAGTGTAGTAGGTGTTAAAACATAGTTTATCATTTACTCCCTCATGTCATTCCAAACCTGTATACAAACACAAAAGAAGATATTTTGAAGTATGTTGGTTCCTCAGAAGCAGAAACGTCACACAGGTTTGGAATGACATGAGGAAGAGTAAGTGATGGAAGATTGTTTATTTTAAACCTGGAGTGTGTTGACTAAACGTGGGATGTAAAGAGTTTGTTTCTCTGTATGTTTCAGAATGTTGTATGTTTGGTTATTGTTGTTAGTGCCGCTATTACATCTTGAGCACAAATGTTTTTAAATGACATATATCCTGTTCAGCTGTTATTGTGTCTTTATGTCTTCAATCAGGTCCAGAGTTGACATCCCGTCAGCCCCAAAGAAGCCGACTGCCGGCCCCTCCGCCGGACCATCACAGTCAGGCATTCCTCCTCCCCCATCACTATTCAAACCCACATCCTTACTCCCAGCATCACGTCCCCTTCTCCATGCGGCATCACTACCCTCGCACCCCCTCTGGACCTTTACCCCAGCTGGGTCACTATGGCAACTCTCCTCCCCTCCATCCCCGCGCCCTCAGATGTTTTCCCAGCAGGCCGTTGGGGGCTAGTTGTGTGTACCATCTTGCCCCGGACGCCCATCATGGACGCACGCATAGGGCGGGCGGACACGGGTGTCGGGCTGCAGGGCATCACTATGCGGCCCCTAGACGGGCATGTCCCCGATGCCCCGCGGGGAGCCAGCGAAATGCTTCGGGTTCTCGGACGCATCACGCGGCATTATCCACAAACCATGCAGCCCACCATCACACGGCGCGGGGTGGAGGCTTGCACGCTCGCCAGGACGATGGCAGCTGCTCAGGAGGGAGTTACCGCACGGAACGCAGCGGTTACCTTGCCGACGGGCCTGCCAGCGATTCCAGCTCAGGATCATGTCCCGGTTCCTCAAGTGACTCGGTACTAAATTGTACGGACATCAGCCTACAGGGCGTCTACGGCAGCTGGTCTACTTTTCGTAGTTCACTAAGCAGCGACTATGACCCGTTTGTCTATTACGGGCCAGGCCAAGCTCCGCGCAGAGGGAGCGCGGAGGCCGCACAACGACCACGGTCCCTGGACTCTGTAGTGAACTGCTCGGGAAACGGACCCAGTTCTGATGGGAATCGCTCCGAGGAGCTGCACCCGCAGCAGGTGGCTGTTTTCAGCCATGTGCACTATCACAGACATAGACACCACTATTACGAGGATGAAGAGCCCAATCAAGGGCCCGGTCGGGGGTCTGACGAGGATCAGGGGGCGTCTGCCATGGAGGCGGGTGGCCCCTGTAACATATCTAAAGACAAAGACCCCACTGGGTGCCAGTTGCTGCATCTGTCTTGCAACTGCCCTAAAACGGACATCAGTTTAAGGGTCCTTGAGGACAAAGACACAGGCCCTGTTTCCTCGTCCGGCCCTTCTGTGGTTGTACCATCCCCACCTTTGACCTCTCCGTCCCCAGCTTGTTGCCACAAAAGCTCAGGGTGGCCCAGCAGACGGAAACAGACCACCAGCTGTACGTTGGAAGGGACAGCCGGACGTTCGCCAGTTGTACATTTCCATCAAAACCTGGACCTTCAGGATGATTGTAGCCTTCATATCCATTATGGACAGGGAGCAGGAGGCTATTGCTGCACACCTCCTCCTCCAGACGTGGCCCCCACACTGCTGCCGGTTCCGCTGATCTTGGACTCTACGGGCGTGGGGGACTGGCCGTGCTGTGGGGGGCCTCATGTAGTGTGGCAGAAACAGGTGCAGCAGGCCCAATCGGAGCCCCAGCTTTTAGGGTCTGACTCTACAGTGGACAGACCCCTGTGTAGGGCCCATCACAGCCCAGGGAACGAACTTCCTAGAGACATTCGTCTGTACTGCCAAACTTTACACAATAGTCAGGGTAAGAGTCTGTCTCAGTTACTGCTTTTCTAACTCTGATTTTCTCCTGACCTTTTAAAGGGCAATTGCAGAGAGGCTAGCATAAGATTGATATATGTTGATATATGCTATATATATTATATTATATATATTGTATTATATATGTGTGTGTGTGTGTGTGTGTTTGTACTGTCTGTGTACTGTAATATTTAATGTACTGCCTCGGTCACATGAAGGGGGCAGATCAGATTTGCTCTGATGTTTTGATGGATCTCAGCAGTGCTGTGTTTGTGTTCTGCAGGGTCAGAGGAAGAGTCTGGTGTTTGATGGACTCTTCATCTCCTCACGCTGCTACAAAAGAGCCGACGTGGACAAAACACTTCGGCTGTGTCTTGCTGTCTCTTTCTACACACACACACAGTCTTCCGGATAATTCCAAACATTATTTCAATACTGCATTTCCCAAAACATTTCTTACACATTTATTAAGTCATGCAAATAAGAAATTCATCGGCTGTTCAATGGCTGAAACAAGTGATTGCTGTACGGTCGGGGAATGTCACTCTTGTTCTTCACTATAAGGTCCAGAATTGGCTTTTAATGGGCACGTTAAACGTTTTTAAACGTTCTGGTTGATTCTCAGAAGCTCCCTCACTGTCTTCATTTGTCTCTCATTCAGTGGGATCTCTGTCAGAGAATTAGTTTGACACCATCTGTAAAATAATGAATAGAAGTGCACAGAAATCTGCTCATATTCCACTGACATTTCAGTCCCATACTTACTGCAGGTACATGAACACAGACTGTACTGAGCATGAGTTGAAATCAGTGTCTCAAGCAGTAGGACGAGGGGCCTCAGGATGAGTTTAAAGTATTTAAGTACAAGCATTAAATAAATAAGCTAAAACAAGAAAATGAATGAGCTAAAGCAGCTCAAAATCAAGATGTTTGGTAGTGTTTAGTTATTTGAATAATGTATATACATTTCTCTAATTATGTCCAGTTCTAAAATATGTGTTTGAGTGGAAATCGTGGGCGGGGCTTTGATTGTTCTTGTGGACAGTGGGAGGGGCTTGAGGTCAGAAAGATTGTGATGCACTGGATTAAACTGTCTTTTCAGCTCTCAGGTTCAATACTTTCATGACAGAGCAACAGTTCAAGTTTGCATTTATCTTTAGTTCATTGGAATAGCAACAAAAGAACCCACGTTATGTACAGTTGGCCAAACATTCACCAAATATATATATCTGTATATTTGTGAACTCATCATGTTATTTTAATTCTAGCAGCCCGTCTGTTTTATTTCACAAAGGTTAGACAGCCGTTCAGCGGTTCTGTGTTGGGCAGCGTTCAGCCCGCGGATCATCGACTTTCAGCACTACCTCAGATAACCAATCAGAAAAGTCCTGTTAGCCTGACGGTACTTCAGAGGCACTTGTACGTTGGCCTCTCTTTATCTCTGACAGATACTGACAGAGGAGAGATAAAGATCTTCACACCGTCTGTCCCTGGAAAGTAGTGCTAGTGTGTCATCAAAGATTTCAGGTCTTTGAGTTTTCTTTATTCAGTTATGGCAGCTGTTTTTATTTTTACAGACGTTTGTGTCTAAATGAATTGACTGAATATACAGGGAGTGTGTGTAGATGTTTGCTGTTTAGGCTTTGTTAAGGCTGTTGTGGCTGAGAAGAACTACATTTCCCATAATGCTTTGCTTTCACCTCCCGTAAGTCAGTCAATTGACTGTTGAGGCTTTCATAAAATGTCACCAGCATACAAGCTCACCAAAAGTGCCTGTGTCCTATAAATGTAACATGAGGTTCATACATGTACTTGTTTTGTACTCTACTGTCCTGTCAACATTCATTCAACCATCATAAACTTCAGCATGCATAGTAACACTCACCTTTCTGTTACCCAGAAATCTCTGTTGCCGTATATTTGACATTTTTAGAACAATCTTCTGAATGTTCATCATTTTTGGCATCTCGTCTATTATCATGGAAAATGGTTTTCACTCAGTTTGGAGTATTTCATCAGCAATGGAAACCTTTGTTTCATTTCTGTGTTAAACATCAGCATGATGGTGTGACAGAATCAGACAGACACGCACTTTGTCTGGCTAATTTTATGACTTATTTTGACTTATTTTCAATTCTGGTACATTTTTGGAACCCATAAGCAGAGGTTTAAAGCCTAGAAAAGTAGCTTTAGCCAGCTGACAGGGAATGCTCTCAGAACGTTGGATAACATTCTGTAAACGTTCTATCAAAGTTATCAAAAAAGTTCTTGAAGTAATGTTAGTAGAAAAACATTATTGTTAAGATGTTAGTGGAAAGTGTTCAGAATGTTACAGGATGTCCAATAACAGTAATACAACCTCTAAAAACTGGCCAAAATAATATTAGCTTTCTGTTACTGAATGAGAACATTAGAAAAACATTCTTAAAAGTGAAATTGTTAGCCAGGTAAAGAATCATTCAGACACCTGATTTTTGGTTTTTGTACAGATAATTGAATTAAACATGATTATAATTTGTTTCTACACTCTGAGATTATAAACCATGTTTTGTGGTAATAAACAAGAGGACACTTGTGCTGGATGAAGAGAGAGTAAACACTGGAAATGAGGTTCAATAGTGATTTCAATGTTAATTTCTTTAATAAGAGTTATTTGTAAATTTGACAAACACCCAAATCACATTTTAATGTAGAACTGTCATTGCCATATTTCTGTATGTAACCGATTTCTATTATGGTCAAAACATTTATTCATAAGACCTCATTGTTTTTTGTCAGTAAATGGTCAGCAGTTGATTTTTCCAGGTTTTGTGATTGAATGCGGACAGAGAAAAATCACATTCTAGTCCATTAATAGTTTTGGCAGCAGCCCGGCTCAAGTCTGCAACAGTTTGCATGTGTGTATGGACACACTGGATTAGCAATAATTTTGTCCACCAAAGATACAGCAGTTGTGCCTTAATCATTATTCTCCTCATGTGGACTTTAAGTGACTTTAGTAAAACACAGTTCATCACATACAATCTGATTTTCATCTGGCCAAACAAACTACAGTCACACCATTTTCTTTTGTCTCTTTGGTCACTTAAAATGATTTTCGTGCAGAATTGTTTTGCACTTCCATGTTGCGACTGACTCTGCGTGCACAACTTTCGGCTTTGTCTAGAAATGATACAAACAGCACTTTCTCTTGAGTAACAATATGCATATGATTCAAGAAAGGAATTCAAAGTGAAACATTTGAAGCAGTATGTAGCTACTAATTCTAGACAATGTTGTGTCAATCAGTGAAACATTAATGGTTAATTGTTTTAATCTTCCTTTGGTTGTTTGTGTTTGTTGTCATGTGTCTGTCGTTTATTTGCTCTTTTCAACAGAGAATTAACTGAAACTGCCTTTTTAATGAGCAAAATCCCTTCAGAAATCAGAGGGATACGCCAGTATATTTTCAATATTTTGTGTTAAAAAAAGATAAAACGGTTATAAGAAAAAGTGTTGTATTTTATATATAATAGAACATTTCAATATGGTAATGTCACTAATATATTTATTTACTAATATATTTATCCATTTTTGTCCAGGTCTGAGAAAGTAAAACACGTTATTTTCTCACTTTTGGAATGTTATCTTTATGAAACGTACAGCTGCCATCACAGATGTGTAAACCTGTCACCATTCCCATTATATACAAATAAATTATTTTGAAATAAAGATGTTTTATTTGTATTAACTTGCATATCAAGAGCAAATGATGTAAGCTGAAGTAAATGCTTTGATTCCCGTTTTAAAAAGTGCAAAATGTCTTATTCAAAATCTGTAATATTTTCAATTTTATAATTGTAATTCTGTTTTTTCTACAGAAAAGCACAAGTAATGAACAGTTTAGAACTGAAGGAAACCAAGACATTTATAAATGTCATATGTTAGATGTCTTTATTCAGTGTTTTTTGTAGGTGTGGGAGATTTGACCTTTTAACTGTGCTGTGAACTGTGAACTGTGCTGTGAACTGCATAAGAGAAAGTGTCTATGTTGTGGTTTGAACAGAAGCATCTTATGTTTGGGCATTTCCTCACTTCACAAGCTTTAAAAATGCCCCTAATAAAACGACAGGCCTGTCAAAACCTATTTAACACTGTGCTGTTGCACATTTAAGACTGTGTGTCTGACAGGAACTGACAGGAACATCCAGATGTTCCTGATCTCTGCAGGTCTGTGGATCTCCAGGATCATGAATTGGAGACCCCTGCTTTATGTACTGTATGTACACTACAGACTCTCAGAGTGGTTGTTTTTGTAGATGACCTCCAGAAAGAAGGTGGGCCTGTCCTGCACAGGTTTGGTGAAGATCTGAAGCAGGTAGCCCTTATCATCAAAGTCTACTAAGATTTGTAATTCCTGTTTTAACAAAGAAAGGAGAAAAGTATTGGTTCATGTCTGTAAAATTAGATAAAAGATACAAATGAAAAAGGGACATTTATTCCGCCGAGGTTAAGAATGTTTTGACCTCGTGATGTAGTGCTGCCCTCTACAGGCCACGGTGAGAAATGAACAACAGCTGATTTACCTTCACTAAAGGGTCACAATCCTCCACTTTAAAAGCAACATCCTTCATCCCATCACCATGTACAACGAGATGTTCCCCCATTGCTGTGAAATGAGCACTAGTTAGTCTGAGTGCATGAAAGTCATTTCTGAGATTCACTAGAGAATGATTTTGTTTCGTACCCTCATTCAGAGGATTCAGAGGACGAAGACGAATATTATCTGTGAAAACAACAAACGGTTTAAGTTTTATGATGAACTGTGAGTACATGAGATGAATATAAACAAGTTAGTGTATGAAATCTATATGATGTGTGTTAGTCAAGTGTGTGCTGGTATGTGTAACATGTTTAACACACACACACACACGTTCATTTGACTCTGTTAGTGAGGTCATTCTATAAACATCTATAGATTTGATATCAGGTTATTAATATTTTCTCTCCCAACACTAACCCTCCTCCTAAACTTACAGAAACGTGCATGGCAATAGATCTAAAGAAAAACATGATTTATGAGCTTTTATAGTGAAGACCAGTAAAATGTCCTCAGAGGTCATAGTTTTTTTATTTAATGTATACATGCATTTATAATAAATTACATGTAAAAATAAATACATGCTCTTAGACAATGACTCCGTTTTCACACTAGAGGGAGTCGTGATACAAGATCTGCTGTACAGTAATCAATGAAGGTTCCAGAAGATCCAGTTAGAAGTGATTGACAGTTGCTGGATTTCTGACAGGAATCAAACTGTGGTTGTTGTGTCTGTGCATTGATTTATTCTGAAACATGAAGATGGAAGCGAGTTCATTACAGACGTCCATTTAAACAGCTGATTGAGCAGTAACATGATATTACAAATGACTTAAAGTTAAGAACCATTGGGATCATTTATCTGTGCTCAGATACATTAATGGCCCACATCCAGCTAACAGGGAACGTTCTCTAGAAGTTCTCTCAAAGTTCTCGAAATGTTTTTGCAGTAACTTAGGTAAAACATCAAAAACGTTATGCGTCATATTTTTTAATATTTGTCCTAATCAGTAGTTCTAGAATAGTTTTTGACAGATTTAAGTCTCTGCACAAGTTTTCAGCTCGTCTGTTGACCTGAGCTTTAAGGACACAGAGATCATCGGACCACCTTTGTCCCCGTTTATCTGCATGCAGTCTGTCATGACGACACAGAAATGAGGTAAAAGATGTAAAATTGATAACAAGCTCGTGTTTCTGTAGCTGAGGGCGGGATGTGAACCACCAATCAGCTTCTTTTACAGTAAACTACATAAACTATTCATCTTCCATTACTGTAAACACTCATGTATGACAACACTTATGTTAACTGTATGTTACAGTTATTTTTGATTAGAATCGAATCTTTATTGTCAGAATAAAATGTACAGTAGCAGGACATAAGACAAATAAAACTATATAAATACAAATGAACAATGTAAATAGGTAAGACATCAAATACAAAATGAAGGATAGGACAAAAACACAGAGGTTAAACGCGGTGAGGAAGTGATATGTGAAATAAGGCAATTAACTGAAATACATGTGATTTCATTGGGTGACTTTTTTTCTTATGTTGTCAGTTTTTGATTATTTGCTTGAGGTGGACATGCATGGGTGCAGAAACAGCACAGTGTTGACTCAGGATGGGGTGGTGTCATAATGTCACACACCAGTCTCACTGCTGACCTGTGATTCCAGATCAAAAGCTGCTCTGAGCTTTCAGGCACACACACCAGTCACAGACACACTGAGGTTTCCCATGAGACACCTGCCATAACAATTCATCTTCAAATCATTCATCATTACCTTGTGACTGTGTGTGTCAGATACGTGTTTATAATATCAAATGCTTTATATTTGCTTCCAAAATACAAACATCTTTCATTATGTATGTGTTCCTGTAGCTCAATTGGTAGAGCATTGTGTTAGCAACGCAAAGGTTGTGTGTTCGATTCCCAGGGAGCACATGAGCTGATGAAATGCATAACTTGAATGTACTGTAAGTTGCTTTGGATAAAAGCGTCTGGCGAATGCGTAAATGTATCACATATATCAAAACGTTATTCTTAAGTAGTCAGTTGAACGTTTTAAAAACGTTACAGAATCATAAAATGTTTGAATAACGTTATTATAACCCCCCAAACTAACGTTAATACAACGTTTCAAAAGACGCCGAAATATTTTTTTTTACTATTTCCACTTTTTAATTTAATTTTTAATTAAATTAAATTATATATTATATAATTTTATATTTTTTTATTCCACATCACGCGCTCCGTCGAGTTAATTCACGCCCTGTCCGACGCGCCGCGTACCACGTGTTCAGATAGTGCCGCGCTGTGATTTTCTATTGGCTAGTGTTTTCACCACCTCCCCCCCGCCGTCCTGAGCCTCGCTCTGATTGGTTGCTTTGTGGGCGTGTTCGTGCCCGTCCAGCCGCCTGCTGTTCGAGCCGCTCAGCTACCGTAACCCCCCATTGGCTGACGTGCTTTGCATTTATGACGTTGTCGTTCTCTCCGCGCCATTGGTGGACTGCACCGACTCGTTTAATCGTGATTGGCTGTTGTGTAGGTCATCGCCAGTGAATGCGGAAGTAGTGCGCTCTACTGAGTCACCGTTGTGTCAGCTGATTCTTACACTGTGAGTATGTTCATTATATTTCATTTTCTGTATCTGTAACTTTATTATCACTGTTTATGTCTGTGGCTACGCTCGGTCACCTGCTTTATAAGGCGAATGCGCATCGTTTGATGTTGGTTTAAGTGAATTTATAACTGTTTAATGGAAGCCATGTGTGTGGATGTATTGTCCAGCTGTTATACAGACTGTATTTCCTTCCACCCATATTAAACACACCGTCACACACCCTCACACAAGAGAGCTGCGGTGAATTGCTGTTAAATCACATTAGAAACTCTGTTGATACACTTGATTAAAATACAGATTATTTCAGACACACTGCTGTCCACACATTGCATGTACAAACCCACCTATTAAAGTTGCAATCCACAACGTTCTTGCGTTAAAAAGGAACAAAAATCTGTTATTGAGCAAGTACATGACAAATCTGTATTTAAAATTGTCTCCTTACCCTGATTCACAACAGTAAGTTTATAATAATCATTTATAATTTGAGCTGTCTGGGCGGGTTTTTCCGGGAAGTGTCAGTTTGGCTTCATTTGACTGAAAAACACACAAGCCTTAATATATTTGTCAAAATATATAAGACTTATTTAAAAAAGTGCACTTGTTGGTTACGTAACTTTATAAAATGTCTTTGTAAATAAGAATTGAATTATGTATTAGAGTTATGTTCATATGTGTATGTTAAGTAATTGGACGTACATGGTGACTTACTTGGAATAAAATCTTTAAAATCTTCTTATTTTTGGACGACACGATACGGTGTAAACAAACGTCTTCATAAATGCATTGTGTGAAAGAGCTGCATGCATGATAAAACGACTCTTCAGTTACTCATTACCTTAAGTCATGGTGTGCGTTTAAGTTCTTTTCATTTCACAAGTTAACTTGTAAGTAAATTAGTAATTTAAAATCTAGTAAAGATTTTTTTTTTGCGGTATTTGTACAGTTTTTTTCTTATTTATCTGCATGTTTATGGCATTTTGTTGGCCCAAGTTAATTTGACAGTTTGTGGCTTGCAACTCATGGAGAGATTTTTGCAAGTGCATTCTTACCCAGAAACCTCCATTCTTACCCAGAATCCTTCATTCTTACCCAGAAACCTTCATATCTCCTGTAAAGACTTCTGTGTTTGTATTTGACTTTTAATGAGGAAATTTTACTAGTAAACACTGGTGACTGGTCACTTTATTCTGCTGTGTTCCGCTCTGGTTCTCGGTCAGGGAAACCCAGTGTTGTGTCCACTGCAGCAGGTGAAATGTCTCATTAATGGGGCCTTTCTCACATTACAGATCAGCCGGCTCTTTAAATAGCCCCATGACTGAGCAGCGCTCTGAATGTGTTTCCCTGAAGATGATGTTTATATCTGGCTATGGTAACAGCTTTCAGTTTGTCTCCAGTACGAGAGCCTGGAGTGTTTTTAGAATGAAATACACAGAAAGTAGGAGAACATGTGCTGAAGAGAGATATCTCCACTAAAAACTGTTCACAGAATGTTGCTGGAACGTTTGAAAAAGTTACAGAATTTAAAAATTGGCTGAATAACGTTCTTATAGCCAGACAATAACATTAATACATCTCTAATATGTTTTGAACATTCAAAACAACATTTTTGATAATGTTTTTGATATTTATCATATTTTTACCTCTATAATTTGCACTTTCACAGCATGTTTCTTTAAAATGATGAGGTGAAGTAGAAGAATACCAGTTCAGTGGTTATTGTACTCTGAGAAATAAACTAGGAGTTTACTAAGTTAGAGCGAAATGAAGTGATTATATAACAAGTTCTTTACATTGTGTGTTTTTCAGAAGAACCCCAGTGGAGCACTGAGAAGTGAAACTTTCTTTTCTTGGTTTAGAGAAGTGATTCTAGGCACAAAAACCCGTACCGTGTTTAGAAGGAAAATCTGTGGTTATTTAAAAGTGTTGTGATTATATCTATGAAACTAGATTTTGACAGAATTCATTTCTATAGACAGGTGCTTTACAGAGTTTGTGATGTTCTGCTTTCTAGATCCTTCTTCTTCAGTGAACGGCTGCCGATTTAGTTTCTCAGCCATTATTTGGTTTAGAAAAGTAAAATCTCTCTTTAACAAGTTAAATACGATTAAAGCATGTATAATGTATTGTGTAGATGTATTTCTGGTGTTGTGTTTTTCACTCTAGATTTTGTTTAAAGGAAATAAATTAATGAAATCCCCAGCTAACAGGGAATGCTCTCAGAATGTTGGCTGATGTTTTCTAAAAGGTCCTTCAGAGTTGTCTCAAGGAACGTTATTGCACTAATATTAGTAGAACTTTAGTAGAACATTATATTATGTATATCAAAAATGTCATGCTTCAGTTGTTAGTGGAATGTTTTTAAAGTAACAATGTTTGAATAACGCATTAATAACCAAGCAATAACGTTAAAACATTTAAAAACTATGACGTTTTAAAGGTTCCTAAAACTCAGGCTAACATTTTTCATGTTTTTGTTGATTAATAGAAACATTAAGTAAACGTTCTTGCAACTTAAAATTGTTAACTGGGTTGTCGTCTATGCTAAACACAGATTTACCAATTCAGTTTCCAAGGGTCTGGAATTTTAGTGTATTGAATTTGCTCATCTGAGGATAGTGTTCGTATCTGTTTTGAAATAAGGTTCAAGTAGATCTGGTAAGTGTCCAGAGGTCAGCAGGGTTGTGGACCTGCATGTGATCAGGTGCCTCCACCTTACACCACAAGAACTGGCCATCGATTGTATCTGCTGTTTTTATTAATACACACGAGCACTTGTGTTATGTCTGTTTTGTTTTGTTTGGACTGCTGTGTGGAAGCTGGTTGTAATTTTCTCTGTTTTGTGTGCCTGGCCGCTGGATAAATGTATCAGTTGGAATAGAACAGCTTTGTTACAAAGCCAAATGTTCTCAATGGTTGAGCGAAAGCACATGTTGTTCAGGCAGAACTCAACGGTTCTCACTTTGGCTGTTCTAGAGTTGATGATCTTTCTGCAATCAATATGATTTCACCCTGCATGCTCTACATAATCTGTTGCTGTTAGTTAATTGAAGCTGCAATCTGTAACTCTACCGCCATCTCTGTTTGAAACATCAAATTGCAGGTTACATGTGGAGTTATTTTCTTAACATGGTTGGCAAGTCTAAATTTTAAACAACTGCTGTAAGAAGCTACAAACGCTGCATCATCTACATGTGATATTCATTCTGTTTACAGATGGACATGTAGAGTATGTTTCGAACAGAGATGGCGCTAGAGATGTAAAGGTTACAGATAGCAACTTTCAGGTTGTCTGTTGTTGTTGACTGCATTACAGTCCCATTATATCACATTGAGTTCTTACAGGTTAATACAGAGACATGGACAAATATGGCTGTCTGTTATCAGTTGTTATTTACTTATTAACAGAAGCTGGTGCAGTAAATATTTTACCCATTGTGACCTTTTCTTGTTTTGTTTTGGTCTTGAATGACTGTAGCTCCAGTAAAGCAGTCACATATCATGTCTGTTATCATTTCTGTTATCATTTGTGTTAGTAAGGAGGCAAAGTTCGTTATCAAGTAGCAGTGAAGTCCTTGTGTTTATACACTCTTAAAAATAAAGGTTCTTTAAAGGTTCTTTGCAGCAGTGATGAGAAAGAACCATTTTTGATCCCCAAAGAACCTTTCAGTCAAAGGTTTTTAAAAGAACCATTTCTTATCTTTTTATAGTCTAAAGAACATTTTTCCACTACAAAAAACCTTTTGTGACACACAAAGGTTCTTTGGATGTTAAAGGTTCTTTAAGCAACGATACACCCAAAGCGGTTCTTCTAGTATGGCAATGGTTAGCACCTTTATTTTGAGAGTGTAGGTGTGTATTTCTGGCGTGTTTGGGCCTGTGTTTCACCGCTCTGGGTGGAGGTGTGCTTTGCACTGAAGTTTTGCTTTGCTGTTTCTCAAACTTTGAAGAGTGACCACGGACTGTATGGCCAGTCTGTTATTTGTGATTGAAGGATTAAAAGAATTGCATTGAATGATGTTACCCAATAGTCCAGACAAGATTGGACACCAAATGTTGAAAAAAGTTGATGAATTGTTCACTGTTATGCACTATTGTGGATATTAAAGGGTGTTTCCACGTTACTGGTTGACCTGATTGTTTTCAAGCCTTTAACACGGCCTCTGAGTTTTGGGGAGTTTTGGGGACATTTGTGCGAGATGTAAACAGACAATGGAAATGTTGTGGAGGCGGGTTGAAAACATTCGCCCCCGCTGAACAGTGTGTGAACAATATTTCAGACTTCTGTGTGCTGTTAAACTGAGACACACCTGTGACAGGTGAGACTCCACAGAGAACCTCCCCTCAGCTGTAGTTAATCTGTGAAGATTACAATGTGTTTTCTTCCATAGAAGGAGTTTATGTTGTTTGAAGGGGGTGTGTCAGGAGTCGTGGAAAGTATGGGGAAGTGTGTGTGTGTGTGTGGGTGTGTTTAATCATATACTGTAGACAAATTTTTACCCAAAAGTCAGCAAAACCAAAAAGGTTATATTCTCTAGAACTAGCCATGGATAATAAACAATAGTCGTTTAATGGAATGATAAGTGTGTGTGTGTGTGTGTGTGTAAGAGAGAGAGAAATGACTATCTTTGCGGTAGTACACTAACATGCTACTTTTTAATCTGCAGTATTAGTCCGCTGTGCACACTACACAGTAAGTGAGTTGTCTCTATGCAAAAGATTTACCTTGATGACCTACTTCATCTCTTAGTGTGCAGTACACAAACACTCCCACTGATTTCTCCGTTCCAGTGTAATCCCTTACATTGATGGATTAATGCCAATGGTTTTTAAAAACTCCCACTTGGGTTATTATTTGACTGCACTGTGAACAGCCACGTTTTACACACAGATATGCAAAATAACTATGAATTTAGGGCAGGATGGGTTTTGCTGATTGAAAGTCTCTATACATTGTAATAGCAATCACTGAGTGGTCTAAATATATATATATACATGCTTCGACGCCACCCCGTTTATAAAACCATATATGTATTAGATTTACGTGTGAATAATACTTTATGCGTAACTATTCACTAATAAAACCGTAAACGGACATGAACTAAGTGACTCTTCCTGCAGTGAGCGGTGCGTGATTGTTGCGGAGGTTCAGCGGGGTTCTTGCTCCTAAGCGGGGTTCTTGCTCCTAAGCGGGGTTCTTGCTCCTAAGCGGGGTTCTTGCTCCTAAGCGGGGTTCTTGCTCATAAGCGGGGTTCTTGCTCAAGAGAGGCGCGTTACATTCATTCTCTCTATCGCCCTGTGATTACAGCATGTGACCGCGCGTGCACGAGAGTTCACGCGTGTTCTGCAACGCAAGAAGGAACAACGCTGTCACGTACTACATGCGCCGCGCGCGCGACGCGACGCCCCGCCCACCGCGCGCGTGCTTTGTGTATGTGTGTACGCCGTGTGCGTGAACGTGACGTGAAACTCGCTGGAGTTTGTGCACACGCAGAGTCGCGCACGGGTAAGAGCTGAGATGATTATAACGCTGCAGTTTCAGTCATGTGTTGAAGTTTTAATCGTCATGTGTTGTGTGTTGTGATGTCGCGCGTGTTCTAACAGCGGCGGGTCTTTTGAAGTTTGGAGCGCTCCGCTGCTACAATGTTACTCTCAAATGTTGCACTGCTACGCTGTTGTGTTTGGCGCGAGTTGAAGCGTTTGCTTTCACTTATTCAGTCGTCGGTGTGTCGGAGATGTCTCTAAAGTGTTTTGGAGTTGCTGTGTGAGTGTGTATACAGAGGGTGTGTGTCTGTGTGCAGGAGTATTTACGAATCACGGGGTCTTTTAAGGTACAGTGAGTCTCTTTAGGCGTATTGCATTGTGGGTAAAGCTGCCTCTTGCAGTCAGATACACCTCATGAAGTTGTTTGAGCTATTGACCAAGTGTGCAGAGGTGAAATCTAGATAACTGGTGACCACTGTTAACATTGAAACAAACATACGATTACATACGAGGCATTTGTGATCACTACGTAATTCTTTATACACTTCCGTGTGTATAACAGAAGTGTATAAAGAATTTTCTAGTAATCTAAAAGTGACCAATCAGTAATGATAAACTGCGAGTGGGTGTGTGTCCACACTTTTGAGGGGAAGTGTATCAACAGTTGTCATGCTGCAGGGTGATATGTGTGTGTCCCTCGCTCCAGACTCCTGTGGAGTTTTCAGTTTCCTTTTCTTGTAAATCAAAGCTCATCCTATTAGTGAGCTTGTAGCAGGAGATCAAGGTCATGTCGTTGTGTGAGACCTGCGGGATGAGCGCTCAACACAGCGGGTGGTGCCATGGGCGTGTACACACAAACACACCATACAGAATTAAATGGAGAACGTCATGAAAATGCCAATCTATTTAAAGAAACATTATCTACAAATTTTTAGATAAATATGATTCGTCAGAATGATCAATTATTGGCATATATTTGAAATTTGTGATCGTTTTGTCACAAAAATATGAAAATCAATATGAATCAAATATGAAATATTTGACTTGTCAATTAAATTTACGAAGTTTGTTTGAATTTAAGTTAAGTTCAGTTTAGTTCGTGAATAAGTTTGAGTTCATGAGTTTGAATTTCTTTGATTTGCATGACCTGTGGGGATACTTTAAAACACACACACAGTTACTTATCTGTCTAAATAGGGACATTTTATAGACTTACATTGTTTTAATACACAGCTAGCTATAAACAATATAACCTAACCCACACTCTAACCCTAACAGAAAACCTTCTGCATTATTACAAATTAAAAATATTTTTATAGCATTCCCCAAAAGATTTTGCTAAGATTTGTAGGGTTTTGTAAGATTTTGCCCCCCCCACACACACATACACACAACCACTCTGAAAAGCTGGTTTCTGCAGCCAGATTGTAACTAACTAACTAGCTCTCTGCTCAGCAAGGTGTGGGCGGAGTGTTTAGATTAACCGATGTCGACAGACTGCACTGATACCTGTGTGTGCGTGCGTGTGCGCATGCACATGTACAGGCCTGTTTGCGTAGCTGTGTCTTAGTCTTAAGATACTTTTCTGTTGAATTTGTAAATCATTTGGACTCTGGGCAGGGAAAACGTCAAGTGCTGAACATTCCAGAGAGAGAGAGAGAGAGAGGAGGGTCGAGCTAGATTTCAGATATGAGACAAACACTAAACAGCACACGATCATTTATGCCAAAAGCTGATGGGTGTTCTGACAGAAACAAGATGTTTTATTTCTCTTTAAATGAATTTTGCACCTAATTTGCCTTGTTATCAGTTATGTGTTTGCTAACGCGAGCTCACTCGGGAGACCTTAGCAACCACTTAGCAACACCCTGTCAACCACCCTCAACACGTTAGCAACATGGTAGCCAGTTTTGCACAGGAAAATGTGAGGCAGTGTTTTTGTCTTTGACAGTTTCTTTCAAACATTGTTTGGTATTCTGTTTCTATATGTTGGGTCTCTCAGTGACTGAAGTCTTGTGGGTGTCCAGATGTTTGTTACAGAAACACATTGGCTTACAGGAAAATGTTTTTTTTCCAGATCGTGTCTGGTGAGCTGTCGCTGTGAGGTGCAAGGTCAGTCGGTGAGGAGAGCTGGAGGAGCCGTAGCTGAGACGAAATTTGAAACACATCCACGGAGAACATGGTGAGTGACTTGTCATTCACAGATGTTGCAGTGTGTGTGTGTGTGTGTTATGGGATTATGTGAACTTTGACCTGTGGGAATGGAATGTTGTTTAGCTGGTGAGGGAGGGTGTAAGTTACAGTGTTCTAATGTATAGCTCAAAAATGATGTTGTGTTATACCTCGTCTGCACCAGCTGTTTTAATATGTTCTTTAATTTAGTTGGATTTGTTCTCTAGGGCCACCTGAGGATAAACTCAGGATAGTTTATTTTGGATTATATGCATTTTCTATACTTCATATACAGTAATCTCCCAGAATGCACTGCATGTTTTGTGTGGCTGTCTGCAGCAGAGAATGTCTTCAGACTGCAAGCACAGGTTGAGACGTCTCCTGTTACCTGTTTGAACAGAGATGTGTTCTTTATCGCTGAATCAGCGTGGGGTGAAGATGGTTTCCATCTGTGTTCTGTGGTTTTCCTGCTCTCACACTGTTATGTGTTGCATGTCATGCACCATGTGTGTTGTAGTTGTCGTGTGCTGATAAAGCAGCGTGACACTGCGTTCTCCACTAACATGTTGACGCACACACTTCTGTCTTCCTGTTTTTCATCTGTTCTAAAGGAGGAACCCTGTAAAACTGCAGCGCAGCAGCGCAGCAGACGTGGAAAATCTTTGATGTGTGTATGTCTAAAAGAGGTTGGGGAATACAAATGCCTCGCCACGTGTCCACTGTTGAACAGTCTTTGTGCCTCAGAGCTGCAGTTTTATGGAATGTCTTTTGCTGCAGAATTGTAGTCCAGTTCGTTTTCTGACCCTTTATGTGTGACATTGTCAAACCAACAGCCGTTAAGATAAGAGAGATCTGGTCAGGGGTTAATGAGTCGGCATTCAGTAATGCAGTGACTGAAAAAGGCCCAATGACAGCATTCATGAGTATGTCTTGATGAACATAATTACAGTACACCAGAGTAATAAACCACAAGCAGCGGTTACAGTGATTATACTACAGTAAGAGCTGTTAGGTAAGCAGAGTGTGTTAGACCCTTCTAACTGTGCTAAAAACACGTTACACATGACCTGGAATGAACCAGTGATTTAGTGCTTATTCAGATTTCATGTAACTCGCTGAATTATGAGTTTCCTTGTACACAATAATTTGTTGTTGTCCACATAATGTTTCTCTGAAGGATTCACTTAAAACATTAAAACAGGAGTTTAATAGTTTTTAATGTCAAGAACACATTTAATGTCGTTTCTTGTGTGCTTGTGTTTTTGGGATGCTCTTTAAAAATGCTCTTTAAACATCTTTATTCAGACAGAAATAGTGTTGACATTTTGTATTGACCAACAGCAGTAGGTTTTCCATTATGATGTTATACTCTGTGGAGCTCTGAGCGTACGAGCGAACACGTCCCCTTGACGCTCATTAAACACTTAACATGCGCCGTAAACAAAGAACAGCCTAAGTCTCGACTTACTCAAGAATGTTTCTGATCCTCTGCTAATGTAAATCACTGCCAGGTCACTACTGCACTGCACTGCACTGCAGCCCATTCACAATCGAGTCAACAACTGTTGGATAGTATGTTAATCTGTTCATAACCTCTTCAGGGATACCATATTGCTATTTTGTGTACTGTGAGAGAAAGACTGTGAAGAATTCTGGGCACAAGGCCGGTTCTGTGGTTCTGGTTGAGTTAGTCTAGTCAAAGGTTCTTACAGACCCGTAACGGCCGCAGTTTACATTGTGTGGTGGCTTTAATTGTCTGGGGAACACGGTGCCTGGAAAATGTTCGTGTGAAGATTTGTCGCATGTGTTCATTTGGGCTGTTTTTCTTAGTGGCTGTCCACATGAGACTGATCCTTTGTGTCAGTTAACATATGTTGTGTTTTGTGCTTGTTGAAAATGATTGCACATTCTCTTCAGGATTTCTTTGGTCAGCTGATCAATTGGTTTTAGACTAGAATTTTAGGTTTGCATGTAGTAATCCTGAACAATCTTGAATCTGAGCTGGAAAACCATCAGTTGCTCATGTTTTAAATGTCACAGATGTGTAGACGGCTGGATTGATTTTGTGACAGAAAGTTAAAGAAAGTTCATTGATTAAAAAGCTTATATTAGATTAAATTCCATAGGTTCGATTTTAAACATTATTTACATCAGTAAAGTTTGTGGAAATACTGCTTGTATTATATGCATGATGACATGTTTGGGTAATTCATACAAAAAAAAGTAAATAAAAAATAAGAGCTACGCTTAATTTTGAAATGGTTTCATTTGACGCAACCTGTTGCTACCTCAATTCAAATTGGATCTGAATTCACAGTCGTGATTGACAGGCGTGTCTGTACATTCCAACACCCAAACAACACAATCGACTTACATAATCTGATCCTGTTGTATTTCTCTTTCACTTACATCAGTCTGGTGTTTTGTTCCGCTATAAAACAAAGGCGTCTGTATTAAGTTCAGCTACGCCGGTTTGACTGCAGCTTCCTTTAGGAAGTTTTTTCATGGGCTGAGATTGAACAATAAGGATCTTTTGCTCTACTTTAGTCTGTTACGTAATGGCTGTTTGTGGGTGAGGCTGTGAAACTGTTCCACATGATGTCACCCTCTGTGTCTCACCTGTGTCTCACCTGTGTCTCACCAGTGCAGAAGAGAATCTGCTATAATTGTCTTGCATATAAGGGATAAAATGTCAGCGATTAAAATACAGGCCAAGCTGTTTTATTGCCCCAAGACCTTCATACACATTATAACTCGTGTTAAAACTCCTGAAACCAGTGAACTGTGAAATCAGTCAGTGAGTCGTATTTTATCTGTCTTTAGTTATCACACTCATTTTTCTTATTGCCCCTCTTGTCACGACCAGTACACCAGAAGGGTTGTTCTGTGAACAGTTGACAGTTTATCTGTTGCCCTGTTTCCTTAATGTCACATGTCAGACACCTGTATGTGGAGTGTGTCAGCAGTCTGAGTGTTTGTCTTTTCTGTCTTGCTGCATACAAACTCTTTCAGAATCATTTATGGTTGTTTTGTATCTTTCTAGTGAGTTTTTCTCACTGCAGTGCCTTTATCTCACTTACTCACTGGGCTTGTAAGGCAATATTCTGTGTAAAAGAGTTATTGAGATTAAATGTTGCTGCAGTACAAATAAATTGGAGTTGAAAATGTTTGATTGTCTTCAGGATTATACATGTAAGATTACCTTACATGTATAATGTAAGGTAATTACACCTATAGTCAACAGAAGTATTTATACTTTGGTAACAAAAGGTTCATAAGTGTTGGGGGTCCTTTGCATCATCGAGTGTAAAATCTAGCTTTGACACACATGCGGGTCAACCTGGTGTTTTTCTGGTGAACAAAGTAATCTCTTTTGATCTTTATTGACTTATTTTTTTTATAAAGTTCATGTAAGAGAGGATGGATGATTTTAAACTAATAACACAAAACAAAATCAGATATTGAAAACACAATCGCTTGTATTCAGTAATAACATGCTGATGTTTTGTGCTGTTGCTTTCCCACCAAAACTGTCACTTCCTGGATGCGGATGATGTCATTATGAAACGTAATGTCACTTTACAGTAATAATTGATTTATGATATAAAGACATGTATGATGCGTTCTTGTGTTCTGCATCTGAAGTATGACCCTCCTGCAGGGAGGGGTGACCTCAGAATAGCACACCGCGGCACGTTCGACACGCTCTGAGCGCTTGGAAGACAGACGTGTTGGATTGTTACAGCACGTCTATTTAGTGCTGACAGCGATGCATGCTGGGAAGAGAGAGAGAGAGAGAGAGAGAGACTCCCTCCGTGTGTTCCAATAGAGAAATGGGAGCAATAAAAGTAAGGGAGGGGGAGAAATGCTGAAGAATGCTGTGTCATTGGTGCCCGCTGCGTACTCTCTCTCTCTCTGCTTTCCCTTTGTTGTTTCTCAGTGTCTCTCGTTCATCGTGACTGCTCACTGATGCATTCCCCCTCCCCCTGCGCTGCAGCCATGCAGCATGGCGACGCATCTCATCTGTTTGAGATTGAAATGGACAACGAATGTACATGTGACATACTGAGCTCTGTATGCGTACAGTTCTTTTAGCGTGTATGTTGGGCTGGAGGAAATTAACTGTTTTCAAAGACACATCATGATTGTTTCTCAAAAAACAGGAAAGAAAAACAGAATTTGACATTAAAATGTAATAAACGAGCCTTTCGATATGTCGTGCAGCCGGAACAAAATGTCTTCCAGGCACACAAGACGCCTGTTGTCTGGTGCAATATCTATTCACACAAGGTGAGCACGGCAGGTCTGTGTCTGATTCTTGAATTCTCATTATGATTTTTACGTAAAATTTGGCATCAGGCCACCTTTACTCACCAAAAATTGCACCCCTACCCTGTTGCTGAAAAACTGAGATGTAGGAATCAAATTGAGAGGTGCCTAAACACCCCCCTCTATACCCCCTCACACCATGCATGCATGGATGCGCAAGCGTGTGCCGCTCTACCATCTTGCTGAGGTTGCAAGCTGGCATAGATGAAATCTCGGTGAAGGGTGAGTGCAGGAATAAAGAGAGGGAGGGAGAGAGTATGCACGTGAGGAGGGGGGGTGCTGCGGATGGGGGCGGAGCTTAGCATCAGGCAATACCCTTTATTCTTCTTCTTCTCCTCTCTCCTCTGCACTGTAACACCGGTGTGTCTGACCGTCCTTGTCTCTGTACGGAGAACCTCTCCTATTGTTCTGGAATATTCTGCTGCTCATTTTCTTACCTGATTAACGAGAACCGCAGAACCTTTGAAAAGGAAATTGTGCCTTCTGATCTGAGAACAGTGTGTGTATCCGCGGCTGGTAGGGAGGTGTGTGTGTGTGTCTTCACGGAGGGAAGGATGGTTTTGCCGGTTGGTCCTGTGATCTTTCTCAGAGTGTGTGTCTCCCGGGCAACCGTGCCCACCCTCTTCGCACCATGAGCCGGGCCGGTCGCGTTACCTGCTACATGCTCAACTGCTTCGTAAGTGATGCTCTGTGTGTGTGTGTGTTTGAGCTGCAGCGGCGTTTAGGTAATTGACAGCATATGATGGTAAAGATGAGTGTTATGACAGTGTACGGTTTCTAGTGTGATAAGTACTGAAGAAATGATTGTGTTGAGTCTGTTTTCTTGAAAATCTTTGCACAAAAGAAGTTTAGAAGAAAAGAATTAGGACTGAGAATCTTTAGAGAGTCTTCTGTCTTTTATTTGGAGATTCTGTTTATTCTTAAAGAACTTCAAGAATAACAGCTATCTAATGTATTACTTTGTAATATTGTATTGTATAGTATACATTATAAGTATCATTTTGTTTGTGTTTGTTCATCTTAATGATTTTGAATGTGTAGTTGTGTTGCTGGTGTTTGAACACATGGCTGCTATAATCATGTTTCTTGTAGATTATATACGTATAGATTAGGTTATGTAACTCAGTTTAAGGGGATTAAGTGTCTATATGAACAGAGGCAGCAGTAGCAGCAATAATGATGTAAAGTCTCTCCCTCTCTCCCTCTCTCAATGTTATTGTGTCTTTAGGGGACTGTTGACAGGTTCTGTGAGGGTTTTCACAATGACCTTGTGACCCTTCAGAATCATGTGATTGGTCCATTAGGAACTCATATGCATATTCACACAATTTATGATTTTATTTATTGATTGGTCCTAAAAGACAGAGAAGGTTAAAGGTTTGTGATGATCAGGATGGAAGCTGAAGCCCTGCAGCCTGTTACAGCTCTCTATTAATTAAATAATGAAATAAGCGCTTGTTTACTAATGAAGGTGGCAGCTGTAGTTCACTGGTACTTTTATAACTCAAGTTCATGTTAGTTTGAATAATTCACAGGATTATCTAATTATAGACCTTTATTATGATTATGCTATAAATCATTTTTGAATTTCCTGTAAAAATAACTTTATATATTGTGATATTTCAATACAGTGATATATTGTGATGTATTAGTGTTTTTTTTAAGAAAAGTTTTATTGAAATCCTGTGATCTTTCTTCTGTTCTGTTCAACTGTCAGCAGTAATATGAACTGTGTGTGTGTGTGTGTGCATGATTTAGCATGGGTTTTCCCTGCACGCGTGTGGAGTACTGTAGGAGTGTTTTGATGTGTGTATCTGAGTTCTGTCTGCAGCAGTGATGGTTCATGAGGTGGTTTCGTGTCTGCAGATGATAGAAGGTCGTGACTAACACACTTTAAGACGTGAGGCGTTTCCTCAAGATTACAAATGTTTTACCGATCAGAGGCGTCTCTCGTGTGTTATGAGCTGATGCTCAGAGCTGTGGTCATTCTCATCTGGATTACACTATTAACACTATTAAAAGTGCTACACAATGCCAAAGGAGAACCATTTTTGGCTGTGTGGTTCCGCAAAGAACCTTTAACCTCTGTAGAACCTTTCTTAAAAGGTTCTTTGTAGTGAAAAAAGGTTCTTTAGACTATAAAAAGGTAAGAAAGAATTGGTTCTTTTAGGATCCTTTGACTCAATGGTCTTTGAGGAACCAAAAATGGTTCTTCTATGGCATCATTGTGAAGAACCTTTGTTTTAGGGGTGTAGTTCCTAAACTCTGAACAGGGTGTGTGTGTGTGTGTGTGTGTGTGTGTGTGTGTGTGTGTGTGTGTGTGTGTGTGTGTGTGTGTTTATACATTAATATATTCCAGGTTTTTATAAAACTTATAGTAAAACAACATTCTTTAAATGTGTGACTTTAATGTGTGATTAAACCATGATATAACTTTGATAAGGGGTTAAACAGGACACAGTTTACAGTAAATAGAGTTCTTGAATTACTGAAGATACATGGCCAAGTTATGTAGTTCATTAGTTCATTGCATGTTGTCATGCAACATTATCAGTATCAGAGGTGCATTAATACAGAACTGATGAGTGGACACAGGTGAGAGTATATCAGTTATTTTTGCACGTTTTGAATGTGACTGTATGATGGTGTTTAACAGGATTCATGTGATTCTATAGACACACAGAGTGGAAGGACTTTGTAGGTCATCACAGCAGCTCTTGAATAGAAAGTGTTTTTAAAATGTTCCTCTATCAATTGTTTATTAGTTGGGCCTGTCATTAACATGCAGAAGTTTGTGTGTGTGTGTGTGTTTATCTAGAGATATCTCAGTGGGTCTGAGGGTTTGATGTGTTTCTGCTGTGTGCTGGGCTCTGGTGCCGCCTCTGATCTGTTTAAATATTCCTGCTTCTGAAATATTCAACAGCAACAAGACAGACATGCGTTCTCTCTCTCTCTCGCTCTCGCTCTCGCTCTCTCTCTCTTGCTCTCGCTCTCCTTCTCTCTCATCTCTCTCTCTCTCTCTCTCTCTCTCCTTTTCTGTCTCTCTCTGCCTTTCTCTTTTTTTTGTCTTTCTCTTTTGTGTCTTTCTGTCCCCTCTCTCTCTCTCTCTCACCCCTGGTTATGATGCAGAAACCCCTGAGATGTTGAAGAGTTTGGATGTATCTGCAGTTTTGTTTGGATGCGACTAGTTTTCCCTGAGGAGGTTTGATAAATTACTTACAGATCTGTGGGGCAGATTGAGCACTGTTATACAGGCACATAGGGACTAGCGATATCTCTGACAGAGCGTTTGGCAGGTGAAAGTGTGTACAGTTCATTTAGAGGGTGTAGATTTAGTTTCTTAAAGGACAACTGGATACACCTTACTCACATTTTCATTGGTCAACAGACACATCAGGAAACTTCCTCACTTTTTGTCACATAACTGAAAGCCACTTTCATAAACTCTCAAATTCCAGCATCCCTTGAGATTTTCATCTTTTCCTCAGTTGTCTGGGTGTAACAACAGCTGTTTAAGTACTGCAGAATTCTGTATATGGGATAAGATATATCAAATATAAATGAATGCAACCAGATCACATGATTTTGTGTAACAGACACAGACAATCTCCCTGTAGTAATAACTGCAGAGATCTTATTCAGCTCGGTACAGGAAATGAGAAACAACAGCATCAGTAATCCCAGACAGAGCTCTCAGAACTTCTTAAATGGACATGTGGAAATTAAGATTAGAAATAGAATTCCAATGTAGACTGAAAAGGAAACTAAGGTGGTAACCATGGCAACAAGACTCCTCATTCATGAGTGACTCTGACTGTGTGAATGCATGCTCCAGTTTTGGCCTGAATACTTTCAATAACCATATAGTAACAATATGCTGAAGTCAGTCTGACTGGTGTGATTGTTCTGATGGATTACAGTGGGGGATTATAAACTCATAGCTGTCCTCTCCAGACGCATTTAAATCATTTCTGCTGTGTTTTTGTGACTGTAATGGTGAGATTTAGGTCTGGACACAAGATTACTTAAAAGAAGAAAGGATAAAATGTGTTTAAAAAGTATTTAAAGTACTTAAATTAATTTTCTGCTCAGTTGGCAGTTTTAGGTTGAATTTCCGGCAAGTATAACTATATCAAATCGATCAGGTATGTAAATCTGTATTTGACGTAAGAATTTAAAAAACACTGAACGCAGGTGCCTGCGTCACCCACAACACAGTACACTTACATTTATGCATTATGCTTTTATCCAAAGCGACTTACATTGCATTATACATTGTTTCCGAGTATGTGCAATCCCTGGGATGGAACCCATGAGCTTGGCTGGCGTTGTTAATACCGTGCTCTAACCACTGAGCTACAGGAAAGCGTTTGTTAACGCATTAGAGCGGTTTCCCTGACGCAGCAGGTGTTAAGTTACTCTTTTTAGAAATGCTGTTCTTCTCGCTGCACACAAACAAATGAGGTAAAGTGAGGCAAAGTAAGGGAGTGTTAGAACGTGACGAGGCAAAAACCAGAGCGTCCAGCACAGAGTGTCCTCAGAGATGTTGTTCCCAGAGTGTCTAAGAGACACCAGTTTTTATCACCCGAGTTCACGCTGAGAGAGAGAGAGACAGTCAGACAGACAGACGGGTGAAGAATGATAGGGACGAGGTAGTTGGGCTGAAGATCTCAGGGTTACCTGAACATTTCTGACACGAGAACATTGTGTTTTATGTGTTTGTTCTGTCAGGGCTGGATTAGCTGAGATGTTTAGCTGTAGCTTTATCTCTGCTGATGGGTTTGATGTTTTTTCCTCTTTCCTGTAGACTGAGATCTGATACTTCATGTTTTAGACACTTCAGCAACACAAGCTTGATTTCAGGAAGTGACTTTGTGGTTCCACACATATTTTCTTGTCAGTTTTGGCCTCATTCCATGTTTCATATGTCCTGTTACCTGTTGAAGTGCGTGTGTGTGGGTCTGTGACTTCAGTACGGCCCGAGCAGACGTCTGTCGTTTTTTATAGCATGTCTGCCAGCCAATCCTCTTTAAGAGAGAAATCTCCTCTCACTAAGACAATTCAGTGTCTGAAAGAGTCTGTTTGGGGATGTCTGAGTATCAGACTAATCCTGCAGATCAGAATATCTCCCCTGTTCTCTCACATTCATTCTGCCGTCAGAAGTCACTGCTGTTTTTCACTGCGGACTGCAGACACAGCACAGCTGAACCACCGGCTGATATAAAGTGCAGAGACGTGTGGAGTGATGAACGCACTCGTGAGATTGAGTGATGGAGAATCTAAACCCTCAAAGAGATTGATCTTAAATCAGTCCTGTATGTCTCTCCCTCTCCCTCTCAGGTGCTCTGTTCTTCTCTGTAGGCCTCACATAGCTTCCAGGCTACTTCAGCTGTGTTACAGGTTTCTGTGGTGCTGCTGAGCAGAGTTTTGATGATGTTTCTTGGGGAGGTTCTGTGGTTCTTGTTGGCTGCTGATTTGAAACCTCAGAACGTTTCTGTCGTCTCTCTCTGGCTGCATGCCTGGTGTGAAAGGAAAGAAGGGCTCTCTATTCATCTGTTAATGGAGAAAGTGCTGGATAATTTACAAGCCATGTAGACAAGGGGGCTGGAAAGAGGAAAACCTTAATGCACTTTATTATTGGGCTCTGTTTCAAAATCTACATAGTGTACCTGCATTTGCAGCGTTTTCAGTTTCATAGCCATACTTTTATATACATAGCCATACTCGTACAAACGTCTGACATCAAAATGATTATTAAATACAGATGAGTCTTGACGCAGTATTTGTATTTTTGTGTATTACAGCCTGAAGTTTAGTGTTACGAGTTCATGAGACCAGTTTTTATCAGTGAACTGCAGAGACAATATTGCTGTACTCACAAGTACCCTTGTAATCCGTTTCTGCCCACAATACCTGTAAACTCATTGCTGCTTTATATTATTATTGTAACAATTACGCTGACTGTAGAAACTAGTAATATTTTAGTAAAAACTAGTTACCATGTAGTTAGTTACCATGGTACATTTTAAAGTTGAAAGTTAAGGGAGAACATCCCGGCCTAAAACAACTGATGAGAAAGTAACCAGCATGAGTTTATTTCTTAATGAACCACTTTACTACCATGTTTAACTGGTTCGGTTAGTTAGACGTGTTTAAGTGCGGCGCTCACCTGCTGCTGATGAGGATCTACAGCCCAGAATTAGAACACAGGAGCTTCTGATGGTTAATTATATCATCTGCTGACAGTAGCACAAGCAGCTGTTTGATGCCTCTCAGTGATCTGAAGTTTCTCTTGCGTAACAGATCAACAGGATATAAATCTATGAGTTGTATTTTTAGACTGATCGCAGAGCTAACCGATCACTTCTCATTTGCTGTACTTCATTTTGAGGTTAATATTTCCTCTTGTCTAAAGACAAGATTATTAAAATGAACTTCCTGTCTTTACCAAATTTACCATATAGTCACAGTTAGTGCAGTTAGTGAGCACTGAAATCATGAAATCAAATGATACTGTTCCTATTTTTTCATGGAATATTTCAGTGTTTATTATAAATTATCCATGCCCACCATTTTTTGAAATTCTTGTGTCCTCATAATCTTTAATCGAAAGCTGATCAAAATATACTTCCCCTCTGGAACGACAGACCTTCTCTGATGATGTCAGTCTGACAGCTTGGGCGGAGCCAGAGTCATTAACCACTCCCCTCCAACTGTTAGTCTGCTGCCAGTTTTGCCTACATTTCTAGAGCCAATCAATTCCCAGGGGAAAGTAAGCCACGCCCTAAATTTTTCCATTTCACTTTGAATCATGTCGCAATACTGAAGTGGTTGTAACTTTCAATGCTGTCACAATGAAACTGTGGAATCTTGTCTACCACACAAAAAATAAAGTCTCTCAGTTTTCTACACTGTTTGAAGACGATGTCAGAGACTCAACCCTGAAGTTACACACACTGTTCTCGTGCAGCCGTCACAACCTCTGTGCGTTTGTGAGAATGATCAAAGCCCGTTGCCATAGCAACACACCACCCTCCACCCCACTGAACTCTGGGGGTGAACCCAGGGGAATTCTGGGATGTGGCATCTTTAACATAGTCGTGTTTACAGTAATCCCACATTTAGCAGGAGACAGTAGTTGTATTAATGATCAGATTTTGTGCAGTATGTTTTTGTGATTTTGTGCAGTTTTTCAGAATTTTATTAATTTTATTTAAGAATTTGTGTAATCATTATGAAATCATCATGTCATAGTTGCAGCTGAACGTCACAGCTCAGCGTTTGACGTGTCTGTCTTTTCTAGAACAATCATGTGTCTGTGACAGGTGTTGACCCTTTCTGTCACTTCATTCATCTGTGACCGACACACACACACACACGTCGAGCCTGTATTAACAGCAGAAAATAAGTGTTTGTTTGAGGAACTAAATATCAGAAAACAGTCACATGCTCAACTGTACTGTGTCACTGACAGACTTTATTTCCTGAATTTCTTCCAAATCTTGATTATTGCATTCCTGTCGTGTTTGGATCAGTGTCATTACAAATA
Organism: Botia almorhae; assembly: GCA_036877575.1. Taxonomy (NCBI): domain Eukaryota; kingdom Metazoa; phylum Chordata; class Actinopteri; order Cypriniformes; family Botiidae; genus Botia; species Botia almorhae. The sequence goes on along the minus strand of JAZGTJ010000800.1, from coordinate 3,127 downwards.
TTACTGCCTTGTGTACGTTTTTCTCGTAATCTTTAATCACTTTATCTGTTTTGATATGTTCGCTGTGTCTTGTGCAGCACAGGAAGTTTGGTGCAGGATGAATCTGAGAGTTTGTTCTTCCTGTTGAACCAGTTAATGCCTGCTGTTATTTGTTGGCTGCTGGTAAGTTAGAGTAAGGTTAGTTAGGTGAGTTACTTAAGCTAAGACGTGTTAGGGTTACATGAGCAAGTTTAGGCTGCACAAGTGAGTTAGGGTTCGGTAAGTTAAGGTTAGGTTAGTTAGTTAGTTAGGATTAATTAGTCATGAATGTCATTGTTTTCGCAGTTTTGTCTTGAAGAATATATTTTTAGTATTTAAGGTAGTTAATAATAGTTAATAATTCAAGTCTTCATGTGATATCCTGTGTGAAGTGAGGAGACATGTATTTTTATGTTAAATAAATGTATTTTTGTTACTGTAGGTTAGACCATCTGGTGACAGTGAATGTGTTAAAATACTGGTAAGATTTGTGTCGTTATGTAAGCTTGTTGGAGGAGTATTAAGTGTAAAAACAGAACCAAATTTATTAATTCTGTCTTATCATCTAACAGCATCACTGTACCAGGAAACTGCCACAGTAGTGTTTTGTAAGAGCTGTGTGTTTATCTGATGGTGTCATTAAATCTACAGGACCAACAAAAAAAGAGTTTGTGTGTGTGTGTGTGTGTGTGTGTATCATTGCTCATCTGGTTTGACTGTTGTTGTGTCAGCCGAGTTAGAATGTGGGGATTCTACACACACACACACACACACACACACACTTGCCCTTCTTCCATCTGTCTGTGGGCAGCACAGGTCGGCAGGGGGGCGGGAGTGATCGTGGGATGTCGTAGACTGTCTGTCTGGGTTGTTTGATTCATCTGTCCTCGCTAAATGAACACAGACCAAACCTTCCCCAGAAATAAACAGTCATTTCAATATGGAATATTTAGAATATTACAGTTTACAGGGTACGAAAGGTGGTGCTGTGTGTGGTCTGACCTTTGACCTTTCTCTGAGCGGAGCTTGAGGTGCACTGTAGGGCTTGACGTTCTTTTCACTGGCTCATGATGGATGTGAAGTGTTTGTGTTCTTCATGCGATCATCACATTTCTCAGAGTCTGTGATGTTGCCAGGAACATATCAGACGTGCAGAGATATCAGACCACACCAGAGTTCTGAGGGTCTTTATGAGTCTTGGCTCTCTGCCTGGATCATGACAGGTTATGATGATACTGCATATGAATATTTTGATGACGTTCTCCAGCAGAACACGACCACTGAAGATCATGAAAGCTGCTTTTGCTTCAGCTCATCTGCTTTGCTTGCGAATTTTGACATGTTCAGTGTCACCAAACCATCATGTTTGTGTCAAGAGCTGAAGAACTGGAGGGTGGAACTGATGAAAGGTCCAGAGTGGTGTGTGTACTTCTCCCTCAGTTTCTTCTCTGCATGTCTTGTGGTAACAGAGTGTGTGTTTGTGACAGCTAGATGATTTTGTGAGATAGTTGAACTGACGTGAAGCATAATCTGAATGTTTACGGTTCTGTTTTTCCCGAGGTCAAGCACAGATCTGTGTTCAGATGTGTTTGCATTGTACAGGACACGCAAGCAAACGCGTGTGCAGTGTTGTCATCATCCGGCAGCCATAGCATGATTTTGTACAGTTTTTGTAAAATCAGGGTTGTGTTTCTAAATCCTGAAGATGTTGGTTTGTGTGTGTGGGGTTTATTTTTTCACTGGCGTCTGGTGCCAGATGAAGGACCTTCACTCAGCCTGTGAGGAAGCTCAAGGTCTTCAGATCAATGTTTAATCCACTACGTGATGCATGTGACCACGTAGCTCAGAGCTGACCCGAACATCTGTATTAGTGTGTGTGTGTTTGTGTGTGTGTGTGTGATGGTTTCAGACAGACGAGCATTGG
>JAZGTJ010000799.1:48945-75720 GCA_036877575.1 Botia almorhae | reverse complement strand
GTAATACCACGAACTTGATGTACCACCTTAGCCGCGCTCACCCTTTGGAGCCAGATGCCTTGAGGGGATTATGCTCAGAGGAAGGTTAAGTTTAAAATAAAAATGTTTAAATGTAATATATTTTTCTCCTGGTCCTCATTTTAATTTGGTCATAAAAAATATCAATAATTATCGATATCGACCGATATGAAACACTGATATCGCGATACAGTTTTCAGCCATATCGCCCAGCCCTAGTTTTAAATAATTTTTTTTTACAATGTATATCCTGGAAAACACTGAAGGATTGGCTATTTAAATTGCACATAAGCACTGTGACAAAACAGTGATTTGCCATCTACATACAGCTATAAAATAACAGTTTGATCAAAACATGTTATACAATCAGACATTTCCAATCACAAATGGTCACAAAAGTTGCATGTAAATAGTAGGTGTAAATGGTGATCTGTCTCACCTGACCACTTGTGTAAACAACATCTAAGTGACTAATATGTGAGGTTATCTACAGTCTGTGGTTTGGTGTGCAGATTCCCAGCCACACTGCACTACAAAGACTGCTATCCACTTTTAAAAAGTGTCTACCCTGGGATCAGTTTCCAAAAAACTGATTGATCAGGGACAAAACTGGTGCAAAATCAGCCAAAACTGCCTTGTTTGCACATCTATCTGACTTGTCAAACCAAGGTCAAAATGGACCTGATTCATGCATATCAGATTTGCACCTCCAAACCGCAAGGAAAAGCAGCAGACGGCAGACTGTCATCTGCCAAACTCGCAGCGTTTCAAAAATCAGACAAAATCTGACTTCAAGAACCTTTCGTCCAGAATGTTCAACTAAAACGTGTTAACGTTAAACTTTATGGCTGCTTTTTATCAAAAGTTTAAAATCAGACCACTCTGAGACAGTAAAATGAAGCACAGTTTTGCAAACTCTGATAAAAGCCTTTCTGCCACTCTGTGATGACTCATTCAACTTTCAGGCAAAGGAAATGTTAAGTATTCACTTCCTGATGCAAATGGCGATTATAAGCAATAAAACATGAGTCACATAGACTGTTTCCCAGCCCTGAGAGTGAAATGAATTATAAGTGTGAGGGTACAACAGTCTGGAGAGTGAAAATGACACAAGGAAAAGTCAAAGTGTGAGAATGCAACAGAAACACTCTCATTCCTAAAAAGCTGCAGCTAGTGCAGAGTTGTAGCTAACAGTGAGTCAACTGCACCAAACCAGTATATAACCAATACGTTAAAAAGGAAATCTTGCAGCAAGAAAAGATGACAGCATCCAGGCTACAGTCAAGCAACCAGCTTTGAGATCTAAAGGAAAGCTAATGGACAGTTCTCTCCAGCTGGATTACACCTGCTAGACCTTTTAGCATTGAAAAAACAGCATACGGTGCTGGTCTTTTCAACAGGTGCATCAGCTGCTAGGACTAATTCTTATTACATTTCTTATTAACACCACTAACACTGTACTGGTAACAGGAAACTGGGCATACTCAAGCTGACATGCAGCATCTAGAACGGTCTACAAGACAAGCGTTCATATGCTCCGCCTCCAAAATAGGGAGTGGAGATGAGAAGATGAAAGATCTCTTGAACTGGGTCATGTCTGATGTGTATCCAGGATAAAGTAGGGGGCTGATGGAAGTGGGACCGCAGGGAGGGTCTGAGAGAGGGCCACATCTGGGAGGTTGTCTGGGTGGAATTAGGCCATGTTGGATCTGAATTCAATGATCACGCGCTATACTGGGGGCAAAAATAAAAGCTGTAGCACTTCATATGACTTTCAAAGAGAGAGGGACAGAGAGAGAGAGAAGGAAAGAGAGTTGTACAGCCTGCAAAGAGATGTCTGCTCTGTGGAACAGTAAGTGACAAGTGAAACATGTCAGCAAAACTGTTTTCAACTTTTTTCAACTTTGAAAGTTAATGGGTTTGCATGCTTTAACATACATAATCTTAACCTATACAGTCACAAACTACTGATAAAGGAAACACATCAACTGCTGTACATAAAATACAGAACAGCGGGGGTCAAAAGAGTTCAAATATCAACCACGAACCACACTTCCTGTTCTGACATTTGATGGGTACTTGATCGTGTTACATAATATACCACATGGTGTGGTCTACTAAAAGGCCCTGTCCCAAATGACAGCCTCAGATGCACTGTCCTGCACTGTCCTGTCTATACTTTACCAGAAGGACAGCTATGCTATGATGTTCACAACAGCAAAAGTTCCGAAAAAGTCTGCATGGAGGGCATGTATCGGACAACCTTGTGACCACCTTTCAGAATTATAATATGACAAATGGGAAACCTTATGGTCTCATGAACATGCTTAAACGAAGGCCAATAAACTGCAAATTTATATCAACTGTGGAATTTCAAGGAAGGCCAAAGTCTCATTAAGGCAAGTCAGTCCACATCCTCAAACAGATATTTTGTAGGCATGTGAATACATCTACTACTTTAAAACTAATCTTATCTGAAGTTTTATCTTTAAAACACATCTGACAAACATGTTTCTTTAGCTGAAATCAAGCTAAAAGTCAGTATATTTTAGAGTGGTTAAGCTGGTTACTTCCATCAACCAAGAATTGATGACAGCTGACATCAAAACTTCTTTGTGCGATGACACAGGAAGTTTGTCTTTATGAGAAATCTTATATTAGGGATAATGGTTACAGGAACATGATTCATGCAGATATTAGATGATCATAATGCTGTTGCCTTACCTTCACTAGATGATCCAGACAAGTCAATAATAACAAAGACCTTTCCCTCTGGTTCCAAGTCTATCTGCAAGAACAATCAAACAAGGATGAGACTTTTAGCAGCACAACACCAAAGAACAGCAAAGAATGTTATTTATGTCATATGTTTAATATCAGGGTGTGTGTGGTGAGTTGACATGACATCACAACAGTGTCCTGCATTGTGACATTCTACACTCTAAAACTTACCATATCAAACAACAGGGAACATACAAATATGTATCACGAGGAGCTACTGCACCATAATATCAAATTTAAATAGTGAAGTTTCTAAACTTAAGCTTTAAAGCAGTTTTTTTAATTTGGAATTCAAACCTGCTAATCTTCTTGCAAGCTAAATGACAAATATGCTATTAGATTGATACATCTCACCTTTAAATTAAACAATTACTTTCTTAAGTGTTTTTGGGGTAGTGTGTGTTCTCACCTCCCTACAGTATATATTTATTTTTGAAGGGGCTCCAGTCACAGTCCTGCCCAACTTGGTGTCCCCTCAAAAATAAACTGATAGACTTTACACTAAACTAGTGACTGTAATTTCACGATTATCATATTTGTGTGTAACCTTTGAAGGCCTTACTCATCACTAATAATACTGAATAAACAAGAACACATGGTCAAGATTAGGCAAAATAAAAGGCTAGTGTGTGGCCGCAGGAGAGGAAACAGCACAGTCTGGTTGCAAGCACGAGTCCTGTGAGGATTGTGCCAAGGCTCAAATGGCCGATATTAGACCCAGTTCTCCTCTTAGCGGCTGATGATAGCAGAACGACTGTTCCATCAAAACCAGATTATAGCAGGAAATGAGGGAGGATGTGAGGATGAGAGAAGAGATTTGAACATGCTATGACAGAAAGAGAGAGTGAGGATGTGTGTAGGAGTTGGGTTAGAGACGAGCTGTATCATGTTAGTGCAGTCAACACAGGTTTTACACAGGATGCACCAGTGCAAAAAAAATGCTTGCAAGTGCATTCATATTCACACGCAATTTTCACACTCCTAAACCAGAAGTATCAGCGTTAAGCGGGTGCAGTTGAGTACAGTAGCTGAGATTCTTTACATACAGATTCAGTGCAAATCAGTTTTATTAAGACCAAAATGTTAGGTATGAGGCATAATAGATTTACTATTACAGATAACATTATTGGTTCATTATGAATAATAGCTTGTGTTTTTGCCCCAACTTTAAGTATTAAAGTTACACATTATATCACATTATATCAAATTTAATATAGTCCCATGCTATGCCAGGAATATAATCCGCAGTGACTATATTTACAATATAATAATATAAAAATTATTTACTATAAATTTACTTTAAATTTACTATATTTTGCCTTTACTAGTGCATTTTAAATGCTCCTGTAGTGTTACAAATAAATTAATATTATAATTAATATGAGCTCATACATAATCAACAAATAGAGTTTAAAATAATTTTGAATGAAACCCAACACATATTTTGTATCAACTACCCACAGCTTCCAGAATTTATGAATATTCAAATCAAACTTTGATTTTTTTTAAACATAATGTGTTTTTGTAAGCCCCAAGGCTGCTGTGAAGTTTAACCGGCTTTTATTAATTCTACACTTGAGGCTTCAAGGAAAATTTATATGTGGATTTAGATGTCTTTAACTGATCTGGGGTCCGGACACTCTAATCTCTCCGATTTTTTAATTCTGTTCTTCAGGATCATAAAATAAAGTATAAAATGAGGGCTTGTCTGAAGTAAAGAGCCATTACACTGTATGAGTCTACCATAGAATGGCTACCATAGAGTTATATAGAGTTAGTTTTAGACTGAAACCTTGCAATCTTCCCTCTTCCTCCCACTTCCTGTGATGTCATGCTGGAGATGGTCTCTAAATGCTTTGTGTCCCGCAGGTTCTATGACACACAAACATACAAGCTACCCATTGCAGGAAGAATGTGAGGGTCTCAAGTGCTGTGTGTTTTTTGCATTTACTTTGCACATTGTGAAAGTAAATGTTTGCATATAGGTTCATCCGACTGAATAAATGACACATTTATAGGTCAATAAATTGTAGGCCTATTTCTGAATAATAAGTGAGTGCAGCCACAAAAATGTAACGTGTTTGTAATATGTTTGACCTCTTGACCCAGACTGATTAATTGAGTTAAGAACTGTCAAGCTGTTGACAACTCCAATGAACCCGTGTCCCATAATGCTGTTTTACACATGTACAGTCAGGGTCAAGTTACTGAACTGAAGGCCAGTGGAAAGGAACTGCAAGGCTGATTCCATTCAATACCATTCAAATGTTCCTCACTGTATATACAGTATACAGATAAGATTTTTGCTGAAGATTTTTGCAGATTTTTTAACATTTCTTTTATTGTATTTGTCACACACAGTGACATAGGGTGACATATACCCAAACACACACACATAGAAAATGAAATTGCTTGTCTAAATTTAATTTAGTCAGTTTCAATTCATCGGGCTCCATATCTCTCATGGCTCCATGTGTTTAGATAAAACTGACATCATCACAGCCATTTCAATTATGTCATCATTTATGACCCAGGAAGTCTAAATTGTTTATCCTAGACAGCAGTGAGATTAAATGATAAAAATACATTTGCGTATCATCAATTGTTACCCAGATGTTTCTCTTAAGAGTAAAGATCATATTGATATATTGTCTTATCTGGAGTGCCATTAAAATTCCTAATTCTCAAACTCTCAGATTTCCTAAGACACCAAAGCAAACAAAAGTCTTTCTGACAAACGTTTATCGAACATTTTTCATCATGTTCTTCCCAAACCATAACCAAATAATTTAAGCTATGCTGTCCATATTTATTTATTTGCTCTATACTATTACTGTATATCAACTGTAATCTCATTTGTTTCTTTTTTATTTCTCCCAGGTAAAGAGAGATATCAAAACAGATATTGGATTAAATAAGATTTCCTTCAGAAATGTCTGGCCGATCCATGTCCACCTGACATATTTTTATTAACTGTTAATTCAATGCTGTCTCTTGGCATGACATGACAAAACTGTCTTGTCCCTGATGGTGTGTACATACAGGCTGACATTAGACAAACTATAAAAAGAGGATGTTTATTTCATCACTGTCAATCATTGACAAAGAGAGAGCTAGAGAGAGGTACAGTCCCTTTGCCCTCAACCTCAAACGTGCCACTTCCGCACTTATTTTTCATTATTTCACAATATGTCAACCCCCCCAACACACCCACCCCCTGCAGTGCAGAGATGGTACAGCCCACCTTCATATTTAAAAACAAATATTATAATTAAATATACAAACACACACAGCACATATATTTCAAAGTAAATCAATTGTATAAAGACATAATGACTGCTTAAAAGAATAAAAAGAGAATAAATCATGCGAGAAATGTCAAAAATAACCAAATAAAAGATGAAAAGAGAGAAAGAGCCGTGAGAGAGGACAGCTGTTGGGTCAGAACACAGGGACACCTTGTGTTTTATATCTCAGATGACACTGTGTACAGCCATTTGAAGTGTGTGCTAATGCTGACACACACCAGACCACTAGAGCTAATTAAGACCCCACTGAAACACACACACATACACCTGGACATAAAGAAATAATGTCTCTCCAATAAACCAAGATATTTTAGGGGGAAAGTAGCATAAAATGAAGTCACAATGCAAAAAGATAAACTTAATAATCATTAAATAATTTTGTGTAAAACAACAAAAAAACCACTTACACATCCACAATATATTCTACACAAGACAGTTCTGTGCTAGTGTACGTGTGTTAACATGTTTACAAGCTTTGGTATGTGCATAAGTTGATATTTTAAGTGGTGACAGCCATATTTCACAACAGAAAGCTACAGTTAAAAGCATTCCTGACATGCATTCTGTCTCTTAGTCTCTGCAGACTTTTTCAAGATTGTACACTCTGAGCACCAGAGGAAAGAACAATCACAAATTACTCTTTAATGTTTCAGTTCTTCCACAATTGAGCAATGAGTTTAAACAGATAGCAAATGGAAACTTTTGCTTCTCACGTTTCCCTTCCAGTACCTCATGTGTATCCTGAAATTTTAAGAGATTTCAACAATTTTTCAATCTGTGCTCAGATTAGCCAAAATAGCTGCGTTTTTTCTGATTTCAATATGAATTCAAACAGAAACAAATTCTAACTTCCCATTAGATTTTTCACAAACAAAATTATCTGTACTGTACTATACAAATTTATTGTACAGTTCTATCTTTCCACTGTACAGTATGTTACAGATACAGTTTCATTTCTTTTAGGAGAATTTAGGAGAAACATCAGGGACAATGTTCATAAGACCTAAATGAAAACTGAGAGTTTTTTTGAGGCATAAAAAATCTCTGAGCAATAACATTTTCCTTTGGGACTGCTTCAAGCATCAATGACAATTCTTTTAATTCCCTTCAAGACACTATTAGATTAATGTCAATTTACTTAAGAAGCAAAAGAAGATCAGACATCACATGAATGTAAACTGTAAGTCAAGCTGTCTAAGACCTATATCACTCCTCTTTCAATTTCAGTTAAACCCTGACCATAGAAATCTACTGATATGAGTGTATGCAAACAGACACACACACACAAACTTACAAAAGAAGTCCTTCATTGATGTTTCTCTGAAGCATTTTCTTTTTTCTTGTTTTTAGTCTGTAGGGACTTTTCCAAGTTATTTTGTTATTTAAGGAATGTGAACTTGAGAAAACATGTCCCTCCTCTCATCGCATCACAAGACTGCAGCTGTTTATCTGTCTGTCTCCACAATCAGCAGCCTAATTGGAGTGGCAGGCACAAAGATTTGTGTAACATGGCGGGTAATAATTAATATAACAGCACTTCATATATGATGCTTCATTCATGTATAACAGGTTACACCCAGTAAAATGAAATGGAATTAATCACATCATCTGTATTAGGTATCTCCAAAGTTAGGTTAAGTTAAGGTTTTGTCCTAAGCCTAAGACCCTGGGTATACACAAACATATCTAGTAGTCCAATCACAGGTGGTCAGATGTTTACACCTGTGACTGGATTTTGTCATTTTCGTAGCCTTGCATAATTTCTGTTGTTTTCACAGTTAAACCGTCCAAGAACCGCCCACTCAGACAGGAAGAGCTGCCTTAATGTCTTTAACAAGTCGTTTAGGGGTGGGTTTATCAGAGAAATTTTATGCCACTATAATACACCAGTGGAAAAAATGACTTAATGACAAGGCAATGTGGCCCATTTCCCATGTACAGTATATGAATTTGATTGACTGACTTAACTTCAGTAAGAAAAGGAACAGTTCTTTAAAGCTTAAGAAATGTAGTAAGTCTTAAAGTTTAGTTTAGCAAGTCTGAAAGTCAGTTTTCATGTGCAATATGCATTAGACTATTTAAATGTAATGCAGTTACATGAAGCATTCTAATTGTAGATGTTGATTTTATAAATTAGACAGATGTTGTCACTTTTAAAATAAAATAAAATAACAAAATATTCAAAATGGAGAAAAAAGTGTCCCTGTTTCATGAAGAGGTAAAGATGATTGTTTGACAAAGCAGTTTAAGGCAGCTAAGATGTGGCATTGCTTGACAAGAAACCAAAAGCACATTACATGCGTCCCACCGTCCCACACATACCCACATTTCCCATCTTCAGCTCTCTTTCTGTAGAAATTCACACTGTCTTGATATCACTGATGGCATAAATGCCCCCTCCTTCAACAAACACACACCCCATCTTAATAGGAAGTAAATGTGGGAGAGTAAAAACAGGAAGCTCAAGCTACTGGGTGACTCAAACGCACTGCTCATATTTTTAGCTTCAGCCCGGCAGAACCCTGGGCTACCGGGAGGATACTACTGTCCACCCCTCTGTTTGGCCCCCACAAAGAAAACAAGGTCAGGCTAAGAAGGGGTCCTGTCAATTCAGACAGCTTTTATATTGGTTTTGTCTGTCAGTCGTTGCCTTAGTGCACTGGTATTTTGAGGATATACATATCAGACCACTGCTGTGTAACGATCAAAACAACTGATCATAACCTATGTAACATGCAACAGTAGGAATGTGTCAACTGGGTGAAATGTTGCTATAAAATGTATACCAAGGTACAGATATTTGCACAGTTACTGTTTTACTGTTATAAAGAAATTAACTATATATATTATATATATAACTATATATATTATATATATAACTTAGATTTCACAGTTCAAGCAACATTGCAACTTCAGATTTTGGAACTATGTTTAATAATTGTCTGATTGTCTGAAATTGTTTTTCTTTGTGAATTGTCTGCATGTTTGAGCACATGCCTTGGGTTTGACAGCTCACCATGCGCTTAGCTGTCATTGTCATGTCTTCCCCACACTCTTGTTACCTCGTTAGCTCCTCCTTCTCTGCACATTGTTAATTTATTCTCCCCACCTGTTTCCCCTCAATATTTTCCCTTTATAGCCTCCTCGTGTTTGTTGTTGTCTTGTGTCAGATTGCTTCGGTTATGAAGCTATCTTGACTGGGCTTGTTTGTTGAGGTTGCGGTTTCTCGATTGGCGTGCTAATCCACATTTTCTTTGTCTTTGTTGATTTTTTTCCAGTTTTTTTACTAGTTTGTTTTTTTGCTAACCTACAGTTGAATCTCTGCCTGGTTCCTGTATCAATTGTAGTTTTACAGTTTACACACAAAAAAAAACACTGGGTTGTTTCTGTAACCACATTGTTGGGTTAAATGTGCTGGGTCATAATTCTGGGTTGTTTGGGGTACAGTAAACTCTTTGCTGGGTTATTTATGCTGGGTCAATGGGTTTTGATGGGGTTATTCACAGCTGATCTGGTTGGGCTATTCTTACCCAGTTACTGGGTCAAAATTGTTCATTCTTCGCTGAACTTTCTAGATTCTTCACTTGATTCAGACTTGACATTCAAGCAGCTCACAGCGGTCATGACTTTATAATAAGGTAATAAATATTTAACTGTATTTCTACTTTTGTATTTATTGTTGTCAATCATTAAATAATTTTTGCGTATGTAAAATATAGATATTGCGTTCTGCATTAAAACAACATGCTGTGTGTTCTGTCTGTTAGTGCCTCACACGTAGAATCTGACGGGAAATTCACACAGACACAGCGTTTTAAGGAAAAAGTCTGATTCAAGAACTTCAGAAGAAGTGAAATGGGTAAGTTCAGTGTCTGTGTGTCTTTCTGTCAAAACCAGCCTCATTTTATTAATAACTGTCGAGAACTTTATAATTGTACTGGTAAATAAGTGCATCTGTGACATGCAATCTTCACTGCTTAAACAACTACTAATGTAAGATGAAATACATTAAGCATTTTATTGACTAGCTAACCACAAGGTATAACACACGCTCTGTGGAAGTTTGTCCAATCATTGCATTCGTAGCATCATTCTTAGCACTGTGTTCATGTGTTTTGGAGGGGAGGCGTTTAGTGAAATTGTAATTTACTTAATCTTAAATTTCATTCTAGTGACTAAGATTGTTGCTGGCATTGATGGACAGTTTTGCAAGAGATGGCAGACAACTTTAAAGGTGATTTTTTTTTATTTCATTACTGAGAGTTAGATGAACTACGTTACGTCTACATTATCTTACATGAATCAAATTAGCTAAGTAATTAAAATTCATAAGAAGCTGGAGAATTAAATACTATGGGTTTTGTGAGTTAGTGAGTTTATTTTTTTCTTTTAACCAGGCATTTACATAATTCATTCACACGTTATGCTGGAATCATTAGCCAGACACTAATCATACCTAACACTAACATTTATCTTTTCGTATAACTTTTACATTAATGAACTCTATGCTAATATCAGCTTTTTTTGAATCTATGTCTCAACCATGGGTTCACAGGGACACCTGAGACAGACAGGCCCATCTCTGGTTTAGTCAGATGATCAGCCTCGTTCCACCTAATGACCATCAACCAGAAGGTGATGGGAATCTGAGACTATCATTTCCTGCACCTTTGCATACCATGAGCAATAAGACTTTGGCAAAAACATAACAAAAATAAATGGATGCTGTAAGCACTACTTGACAAACAATATAAGAGACTTCTTTAATACTTTTTGGATGATTTAAATGTTTGCTTTACTGCCTGGTCAACTGCTTTCTGTGTTGCTTGTGTGGGGGAAAAAAAACTTCATATTCAATCAAAAGGCATGTTGTTGTATTGTATTCCAGAACAATAGTAATTATAATATTGCATTCTTTTATTCTATTTGTTAATGATTATTGTTATTAGTAAATGTGAGACCCAAATGTGAAAGGAAATAACCCAATGTATAGGTAATATTCAACCCAGCAATAGAGTTCATTTCACCCACTGGTTGGGTCAAATGAAATAACCCAGCACATGGGTAATATTCAACCCAGCAAGAAAGTTCATTTCACCCACTGGCTGGGTCAAATGAACAACCCAGAAATATGGGTTAAATGGTAAAATCCAGTGTGTGTTCTGTCCAGTAGTGACCCAGCGGTAGGGTTAGGGTTGGGTTGTTTTTAACCCAGCAGTTTTTAGAGTTTACATGATAATTTAATACACAAGCCATTTTGGTGACATTAACCACCAAATAAACCACCACCACTTATGTGACATAACTGTGAATTCACAAACTGAATTTTCAGCAAAAATGACTACTGTGCAATAAAATATCACACTGTGATATATGATTTTGGTCATTCCACCAACTGCTACTTGGTACAATATTATAGGCACTGAAAGTAATATTGAATTGCAGCAGTCATCTACAACAAAGTAGCATGTTTAAAATCAAAACAGAAACTTCGTATCCAGCTATGTGCCTTGTACTTCATTCTAATATTTAGTCTAGTTGTCACGACTTTCTGCATGTTATAAAAAGCAGTCTCACATTGTTAGCTGCAATTTACTGCAGCAGTAGTGTACTAAAGCAGTTATTAAAGGCTGTCGGATGGTGTGTTGTGTCTGGAAGTGAGACCAGCTTTGACAAGCAGCAATGGCACTGTTGCTTCCTTCAGATCTGCGTCAGAACCATTAAGTTAAAAGACATACAGACGTTTCCCAGTGGTGCTATACACACACAACACATCACATATCACCCACCCCACACAAACGTCTTCTCGGCACCACCATTTATTTATTCCTTGGAATATGAGCATATTGTAATCTCTGACCTCTGTTTGCAGACTTCTCCGCCAATGAGCATAGTCTGAGAATCTCTAGAGGAGATGCATTACCGGGGTGTTTGTCAGGAAAAACATCTAAGAAGGAGCCCTAAAAAAAAGTTCTGTTTAATTTTTATTGCAGTCTAGAAGAAACTGCTGAGGTGGTAGATGATGTCGTGTGATTCTCTTTTCTACAGACCAGGGTGCTTTTAGGCCAATTACATTAAACTATTCAAGGCACATACACTGTAAGTGATATATAGTTTTACTTTAGACAATACAGTACCACATGATTCAATAAAACCATTCACCATTCAATAAAATGGCAGGCAATCTATTTATATTATGAGGTTTAGATTCAATCACAAAGCAGAATCTGGAGGCAAGGGAGCACACCCCGTGTGGTTGACCTTTCAAAAAAGACAATCTTTTACAGAGGAGTAGGACTGTGCTAATATCATTTACACCTGCTTGTGTGTTACTTATAATAAATGTGTGAAAAGTTTATATTACATTATTCTATTCAAGATTCAAATGTATCTGATTGTGTGGACAAATGAGCAAATAAATGAGTGAGCAAATGAATAAACAAATGAGTGAACAAATCAACGAACCAACTAATAATTAAATGAATAAATGAACAAAACTTTGTGGCTACTTACATGCTGCAGTAGAGTAAAACAACAGCTGTTGGACACAGTTATCAATGGTGCCACAGACAATGGTTCGGCAATGAAATCAATTACCTTTCAAGGAATTGTGACTAGTAAAGAAACTAGATAAAACACATAGGAGAAAGAGGAAGTTAGAGCAGATAGGCTGAGAAACTGATGATCACAATAAAAATGATAATGACAGACTATAAGTGGACAATGGCAGAGAGTGAGAGCTCCTATTTTAAGGCATAGTCTCTCAATAACTGACACTAAAACAAGTACAGATGTACTGTAGCAGAAACCAAATAATGATCTTAGTTAAACTTAGTAACAATTCACCAATTATCCCCTAAACCTCAACAATGAACTATTATTTGTTTACTATTAACATCCCTCCTACTTTAAGGTGGAAAAATCATACACAAAAAATTAAAGTTTTGTAAGGTTAAAGAGCTGAATGATGGTTAAGACAAAGGGTTAAGTGTTAATACTTACTATGTTGAAAGCTGATAGCTCAATCAGTTAAAATTAGATGATGAAGGGGTGACTTTGTGTTGACAGATTAGCAAAATTCTGTTTTCAAAATACTATTAGTTAACTTAGTAAACAGGCCTATTTAATAAATGAGTTGGCACTTTCCATTATGAAACATCTTGTGTTGTTTTCAATTAATTCATGTTTAGTATCAATTGCATTTAATCTGTTTATCAATAATTTGCTGTTATATACTGTTAAAAATTTAACAGATATTTAATACAGATTTATATTCTGATGCAATTTTATTAATCTGCAAGGGATAGTTTGGATGTTCATATAATGACTCTTTCTTTAATAAACAATTAAAAATTTTCTTAATATTCTTATATTAATATATCTAACAAATAAAACATTTTAAAAACACTTTTGATGTTTAACTTCCAATTAAATGCATATACCAAATGCTGACATTATGCTCTCAGAAAACAAGCAGTTCCAAAACACTGAGTCTCTCCTTTTAACCCAAAGTAAATGAAGAGCTGTAATAAACACTCTGAGCCACAGAGATATTAGAAGATTCCTTTAAACACCTTTATGCAAAAAAGATCTGCAGTTGGGAATCGCATTCAGTGGCTCGTAAATGGTCTGCGTAAATGGTCTTGTAAATGGTCATGAGCACATCCTCATAGGCTCTTGCTGAGGTGAGTGTCAGAAAAACAAGACAAGGCAGCAGTGCTAGAGATTTAAATGTGTGCCATACAGGTGCAGAAGTCTAAGAGGTACAGAAGTTTGAGATGAAAAGCTGTTTTATTCTGCCTCAAAAGAAAAGGTTAGAGTGGGAGCTAAACTCTGCAGGACAGTGGCCCTCCAGGAGCTGAACTGTTTGTACCACTGCTTTCTTTTTGAAAGAAAAAATAGTGAGTACCAGAGTCAGCCCACCTATTTTTCTTAAGTGTCTGGCCAAGTCTTTTTAAAAGTGTGTCCTTTCTGTGCTACTCAAGCAGAACAGCCTCCCTGTTTACAGTAACACTGCATGCGTACAACAGTTTTGAACAAACTGCTGGGTATGGTGGAATTTAAGGATTTATCACGGTGTGTGATTAGTCAGACTGTAACTAGGATTTCAGGGCCTCTGACTGTATATTGCTTTGGGTCCCTGATCAGTAAATTTTAATAGAGACATGGCTGGGTGAAGAGTGAACATGCTTTGTCATAAGTTACTTAATGTTGCTTATGTGTCAATGACTGTAAAGTGCATCTTGGTTGAGTCATTTCATTACCAATATTACAAAACTGAATAAATATTTAACTTATTATTTTTTATTTTCTTCTATCTGTCATAAGATTTTCCATCTCATCCTATATGTTGTGATATGTGCGCTTTTGATGCACATCAATGCAAATGCAATGAAGTCCTGCGTGTGATGCACAATACAATAACTTTGCTTGGTTGTTACTGCTAACATGGCTTGATATACACAACTCTCTTGTGTCAATTGTGTTTTGTATCCAGCCTCTACACCGCTTCTGTATTTTCAGATTTTACTTAATTTTGTTCTTGTCAACCTGACTCACTTACTGTGTGACTCTCTCTCTCATCTGTTAATGCTGTTGAACAGAGGATCAGAGGATTTTCTGTGTGGTGAAAAGAACCATAGATTAAAATAAAATGTGATCAAAATTTCATAGAAATTTATTTGTAGATTATTTGTTTGTGTTCCTTATTATCTCCATTAACGATTCTTGTTGTGCTTCCAAACAGTTTACCAAATATTTACCACATAACCTAACAAAAGCAACAACGTGATGTTTAAGTCCCACAAGCCTTAAGTTGGAAATGACAAAAGTAAAAACCTGGTGTTTCAGTAAACAAGTCAAGAACCTCCCTGTCCTAGTCAGTCAGTGAGTACTTAGATCCAAATGAAAATGCATGACTTCAAGACTAATTCAATTAAATGAACAGGCTTAAAAGCCCATACGTTTGCGAGTCACACTACCTACATATTGTCTTTGCATTATTCTGAGCTTACAATTTAACACAACATCACTTTAACACTACAACTTAACACAACATCATTTTAACACAACATCATTTAACACAGCTTACAATTTAAATAAACTCTATTCGTTTTGCTGTGGTGGTGTTGATTCACTAGTGATGATACTGCTGAATAATCGTGCTGAAAAGAATGTCAGAATATTGGAGTTATCTGTTCACATTGCTGTAAGGTAACAGATGGTCAAAACCATTAACTCAACCAAATATCAGGGAAAAACATGGTGGGGGTTGTTAAGTTTACACAGCCGGCTGCCCTCAGCTCTCACACCTCCAACTGGCTCCATCATGGAGATCTTGGTCAAAGCAATTGAGATGAAAAGGTCCTGTGAAGAGCTGCCTGGGATGAACAACATAACACTGGCCTGCCCTTTAGAGCAAAATAAGCTACAGCATGCAAGTGCAGGCATGACCGTGGAGGGTTTGTCTTTGAAACCGGTGTGCGTGTGTGGGTGGGGCTCGTGGGAAAATGTGTGACTGAGTTATTCTCGTAGTCCTAACAAAACCTCTACAACCAACTCACACGTATCACTTCCGACTTGCGCAAGCACTGCCTGTCCACATCTGCTTTACAGACAGACACTGTTTGTCTCTTGATATTATACACATAAAAGTGCACCATCAGGAATCAAGACCTGGGGTCGCACCAGACAGGAAAGTTACAGCTTAACCTAGTTGTAGCATAATTGGGCATTAAGTTACAATCTGTGCACTACAAAATATTTGTGCGTTGGACTATAACACTTGGTTGAAGAATAACCATGTAAAGTAAATATTTACAGGAGCCTCCAACTATGAAGTAATGAATATAATAAAATGGCAGAATGACTGGATTATATCAATGAGTTCATGGTTAATATAATACCCTGCAATCATGTAGACATGTATGATTTTTCAGTTTGTCGTATTAGCATTTATTTTTTGTCCCTAATTCATGTTAAATAAAGTTCCTGAATATGTATTGTTTACATATTTAAATATACTATTAATTATATACATTGATTATATATTTTCTGTATTTCACGTTCCTGTAAATATATATTAAACGGTCAGCCCTACTTCTGTTTACAAATTGAAGGCTTCTTATTGAATCAATAGACAAACATATTATGTGACTACACATTATGTTACAGAGCACTTGTAACCTACTATATGTCTTAAGAACAAAAGGTGAAAACAATGTAGAATAGTTACCTACATATAGTTACTACATAGTGACATATAGGATATAGTTACACACTTTATTATTAGGTACAAAGCCCCACTGAACTTTAGGCCCTAATTTAAGACCTTACAAACTGCTTGTGCAACCCTACCCTCCCTTACTGTAGGTAACAATGTAAAACAGGGTTTGTAATTTTTCTTAGGAGGTCTATTTAATTGATTTCTCAGAAACATGAACCAAATCACCTGGTTCACATAAGTATCACATAAGCAGCCACATCACGCTTATAGACAAAGTCTATAGCAGCATCAAATGTTTGCTTTAAAGAGAATGCAATCCCAGAATGCACTGGACTAATCTCAGAGAAACACATTCATCCACAATGGTTTTGCGAAACAGAACATACAAAGGTTTTAATCTACTTATATCATAACCTCCAGTGTTATACCTACACATATATATATGTTTATATAATTTATGTTTATATTTATTTCAAAGAAAAGACTCCTGTCCTTTCCTGGCAACCTTTCTGTATATATGTGACTCCATGTGTTGCGTAAATAGGTCAGATTAGGACGCCCAGAACTGATGATGGTACATCAATAAATCAGATCTCTGTCCCCGACTACAAAGAGAAGAGCGGCTTCAAGGACCACACTGTGTCTGAGGCCAAGCCATGTAACATACTGTACTGAACACCTGCCATATTAGGAGCCTTAAAGAGACCAATGCAGTACATCTACTGATCTTCAACAGACAACTGTTGTTATAGTTAGTATCGCTAATGTACATGTTATAAAACAATTTGAAAACATACTTGCTTATGCTCATGCTGACAATAACAGTTCATTACAATCTTATAGAAAACGTTATAGTTAATAATGATAATGTACATCTTATGAAATATTGATAAAAAACTGATATAATACTATGAATTCTATAATACAACGTATTCTATATATTCTACATTATTTTTAACAATGCTTTCAACAGTTTGTCCTATAATGTATTTCCTGTAAAGCTGGTTTTTAAAAGTGCTATATAACTAAATTTAAATTGTACTGAACAGAATTTCTTTCTGTGATTCTGTAATTATTATTAATAATAATTATAAATATTATAATATTATTAATGACTAATGTTAATTCATTGGTGTTTGAAAAGTGCGTACAGGTTGAACTACACCTACACTTATAGTGAGTAACAAAGTTTTTAAAACGGCTTAGCATATATGGCAAATTGTTATTCTAACAATATCAACAGGTTTCTGTAAGGATTGGGGGGGTCATCACTAGTACAGCTTCAAAGGTCTAAGTATTTCTAGAAAAGTATGAATAAACCTTACTATTAAAGTACAAATATTGGTCATTGCAAACATTTATGAGGCACTTAAAACATTATTTTAATCCACAATCCTGATTTTTGGGGCATGTTATGGCTGGGGTTTGTTTAGGGTTATTGACAGGGTTTAGGTAGGTCTATTTTTTTACAGAAATGTTGTTTCAAAGACTAATGAAAGATTCAGGAACACATCCTACTTAGCAACTGAAACTGTGGGTATTCATTAAAATAGTTGTTTTTTTAATCACTTACCAATTTTCAGATTTACAAATATGATCATGCCTAATAAACAATGTCTAAATGAGACAACGAGTCTTACCATGTGGTGTCAGGTTATCATATGCCTGCCATGACTGCTGCATGCTCTATATTTCTGACAAGTAGCAAAGCTCTTTCACTGTCTCTATGCAACCGGGGTTATCTGGGCATTCATCTGGGGCCTTAACTGCAGAAATGATGCAGGTGGCATCAGAGAACGAGGAAAGCACTGCGCACACACCTGCTACTTGCGCAAGACCTGAATGTTGTCAAGAACATTTAAAGGATAATGCGCTTTTACACTTTTTGGGGGGAGGTGGGAGCGGATTATGTGTATAAAATAGGGTTTCCCTGGTCAATAAAATAGCTACAAATTAACATTACCCAGTCCTCGAAGTGTTTGCTGCCGTTCTGCAGCAGTTCCTCGAACTGAATGGTGCAGTTGGCCACAAAGTCATCGTAGCCGATTGGCGCGTCGTGAAACACTGACAGCTCAATCTTACGGCCGTCGTGCACCTCCGTCACAAACTCATCCTGCCAAGCCGGACTGTTGGTCTTCTGCTTGGTCGAGGTCTGACCCACGCGAAAATCATCCACGTTGAGGGCGATGTACGTGTCTAGCAGAAAGCTTTGCGTCTTGGGGCCGACAGCGTGTCTCAGGGACCAGGCTGTGGGCTTCAGGTCCAGAGCCTCGCAAATCTTGATCTTCAACAACCCGTTGAAAACCACCATGGTGTTATAGCGTCAGGCACTTTCCAGACCTTTTCTAACGATATTCCACTCCGGCGCCTGGTTAATTATTCAACTAGTGTATCTCACAGTCCACTACTGGTTTGTTTTCTTTTTATGAAATAACTGTAAATGCCTTTCTTCGTCTGCGTGGATAAGCATGCAAAGTGTTTGTTTCTATCAGAAGCTCCAAACAGAGATGAATCTACTGCTGTGATCGATGAACAACCTACGTGTGATCTTGATGCTGTCCAAACACCCCCGACAATATTCGATATAAGTTAGACAGAAAATGGCCAGACACAATAAAGACAACCAGTATTACACACCTCAAAATATGCCAGAAATATATGCCTGAGCTCCTCGAGGTGAACCACGCTCCTCTCTCATTTTCCCTCTTCTGGCTGGAGCACGGGATGTGTCTGTCCAGCCAGTTCTCCTCCGCGTATTGGGAGGAAAGTTATCCCCGCAAAGCGTCCTTAGATTTACTCCAGATAGGATAATAGGCGTTTTGAAGGGTTCCGTATTGATTTGCTTCTCCCGGGACCGTTTATTTTTCTGTCTCTGTACTCAGTTTCCTAAAGACCTGCCTCTTTTTCTCCCGACTGTGTGTGTCTGAAGGCTTCTGCAGGAAATGCGCAAAACACGTCAGTTGGTGAGAGCGGAGAGGGTTGAGTGTGAGTGCGGCACTGAAGCGGCCATGGACCCGCCGCTACACGCTGTATTCTCAAGCATCACCCATCACCCAAGATCCGTTTTAACATCAAGGGTGTATGTGAATACAAATTGTGAATACTTATACCGAGCTCAAATTACACAAAGCAGGCAAGCATGCATACCAAAAGTGCATGTTTCTGTATGCATATTGACCAAGAACGTAGATAGCCTATCTATCTATCTATCTATCTATCTATCTATCTATCTATCTATCTATCTATCTATCTATCTATCTATCTATCTATCTATCTATCATTAATGATTATTTGAACAAAATTGTTTCCCTTCATAATGACCTATGTAACTATTTTAAACTTATTCTTCAGCATGTAAAAAATAAAGTGTTTTGGCACTTTTCAAATGTTCTTCTTGTTTCCTATGGATGTTTACAATGCAATGCCGTGATAGCTGCTGTAATCTCATGAAAAGGTTCAGACAATATTTTAATTTGACCTTAACTGACTCAAGTATGTGTACTGAGCAACTGTATAAGGCAATACATGATTTGTTGCCGCAAAATGTTTCATAACAATTTTTAATTTCTAATAAACGGACCACAAATGCGCATTTTGTACACTTTAATTCAATTAATACATACATGCGCAGTGTTAAAATATGTTAATGTCAAGTGTTAATCAGTAACAGCAAAATTAACACTAACAACTTTGTACCTCAGTATAGAATGTAGGAGACATGTATTAGACATAGCAATATAACTGGAATTAAATAATCGCCATCTTGTGGATGGAATTTCCATAACAACCCAGAGAGCAGAGGCAGAGTTTGAATAGCAATGATACAACAATGTGGCCTATCCATAAAGTGTAATACATTATTCACAATTTACTGCCCATTGTTAACATTTAATCATTTAAGTATTTGCCGATTAGACAATTTAGAGAACTTAAATGCATCCACGTTACCTCTTTTGTTAGCTTTGGCCGCTTGAACATATTTTGTTTTTATTTATTATATTTTTTAGTATAATAATAATTATCCTAAAAATATTATATTTTTTTAAGGATATCATGAGAAGGAAGTTAAAAACTTTAATCATGATGATTAAAAATTATAATAAAATAAACGATTTATGTCTCATTGACAGCCAGAAGATGGCAGTGTCCTTATAAGTCTAGGGCTAACTGGTTTGGTTCTTGCCTTAATTTGTTAAACCATTTAGTCTGTTAGCAACCTTTGATTAAATTGCTTGATTAATTCAAGTAAATCATATTTGTTTGTCTACTAAAGCAATTCTGCTGAGAGTAAAAAACTAAAGTAATAAAAAACAAAAGAAATAGAGAAAAAGAATAGATTAGTTTGGCCATAGTTTTCACTGCTGTACATCGTAACAAGATAATATCTTTGAACTAAAAAATTGCCATTTGTTCTCAACTTTAACTCATAATGTGGTCTACCGTATTACAAAGACTTACCTTATAACTGATTATTAAACTTGTTTTTCATTGGGTCTGATGATTACATTAATTCATTTTTGCTCATGAATGTGTACATGTAACTTTATTACATTGTTTTTTCAACACTCGTGCTAAGTTCACATCACTAGACATTTAAAGCAACTAAATAAGAACTGGGCTACTGTCCTCATTGTTGAGGAAGTATGGCCTCTTAATTATTAATCTATGATTAATTATTAAATCTATTACAGCCTAACAAAGACCCATCTAAGTAGAACAGCAAACGTTGTATTTATTTCTTCATTCTCTTGCAAAATGTTAGCACAAACTTAAATGTTAAAAATGTTTCCACTTAGCCCTGACTAAATGATTATTGTGCACAACCAGAAGATCAGAGTATTACGTGTTTTAAGTGTATCAAGTGTACAATACTGCACTATGCTTGGTACAGTGCATTAAGCGTAGTGCAGTATTTGTAAATTAATAAATATTAAAAAAAGGACATAAAATGGGAAAAAAATCTCTATTTAATGCATTCAGCACTAAGGCAATAATTTATCTTCTCTTTTTGAGCTCTATGTCCTTTTGTTTCAGCCACAATAATTAAATGAGTGATGTCTGCTACAGAATGAATGGTGATTTTGTTTCGACGTCGGGACATTTCCCTGGGGCTCATTCCCAGCCTGCAATGACACTGGTCAAAGATGTTTTAGCATACACTATATGGCCTCACATGAGACTAGCATGTGGTGTGACTCCAAATGATGACATCATCAGTAGGAGGAAAATGAATGCCCTTTTGAGACATTGATAGTGGAAGGTTTATGTGTGTGTAGACTCTGTGTAGCAAGAATAGAAATGGTCATTTAGGGCTCTTTGAGGGTCTTAAAGCTTACTTCATTCCACCCCCAAAATGCCAGCATCCATGTTAGTGCAGTGAAATCAATGTCAGCAGCTAAAATTGCAGAAATCTCATAAACAATGCTTCTTTGTTTGGACATAAATAGACACATAAAAGACCTTTCTGAACAAATTTAAACTCCATGGTGAAAAACATATACAACATGTCACATTCATTCTTCTGTATCAGTTTTGATTTTAATGTTTGTTTTAAAAAGCTTGTAATTAACACACTTGCAAAACTGCACATATGTGCCCTGTACAGTCTATGCTTGTGTCTTCACCTGTACCCCAGTATCTGTGTTTGTCTTTTCCACTTTTCGTGTTCTTTTTATACAAGTTAAAACAACAGATTTAATTTTCTTTTTAATGTTGAGCGATCAGAAATGCATTTGATTATATAGGCCTATATTTGCATGCTTTTATTGTAGTACATTTTGATTTTACATTAATACATTTTATTGTAGTCTAAATATTATTATCATGTGAATTATGAATGATTAAACTCATTTTAAATCGAGTTTTTTTTACATGTAATGGTTTATTGCAGTAATTATTATTATGTAGTGTATTGTAAATATTTACTTATTGTGTTTAATGACACTATGTGTCATTCTCATATTGATAAGCGATGCACATACACACACTGTTAAAGCCAACAGATGGCTACTTTGTTTGATTGACTGTAAGCATTAATCATTCATCCCTTGGCACTCACGCATTATCTCGAATCTCCACGTTTTAGGGTGGCAACCGAGGCAACGCTTTCTCAACCACCAATCTCATTGGACAACCACAACGCCCGTCACTCCCCACCATCCGTCGGAAGTACGTTCTCGTCCTGCGTCTCCCCACACTTCGCCAGTTTCAACCCGCCTGCGATTTCGCGTTAACGGCCTCTTCTTCACGCCTTTGCAAAGCGGGTTGTCAAGAAGTGCGGGTTCGCATGGGACAAAGACGGCTTAGATATCTGACCATGGATTATGTTGCCATTCCAACCGATCGGAGTGATGTAGGATTCATTTATGCTACTGCTTCATAAAACCCAACCTCAGGAATGACCAGTTATGCTTTTTTACTTGTGTTTTATTTGCCAAGGCTTACCGTATGTGGCTCAGTTAGCATAACACCTTTTAATAGCTATTTTTTGTAGACAAAAGACGGCCACGAAGTAAAAGTAAAAAATTAAAGAGGTAAGTACGCCCGTTTGTCTTTCCGCTTTATGTAGTGTAATGTGTTATGTCTTGCATATTTAAACATGCTTTATTTCTCGCTGCTTTTCTGTGGTGGGATAAAGCAGTCAGCCGCCGATATCCCGGGATTTAATGTAACGGAACGCGAGCGATGTCACAGCTGGTTTCGAACGGTTCCCCTCCGCGAATGTTACAATGTAACATTCCAACATCCTCCCTCTCGGCTCTCCTCTCCACGCTGCCCAGTCACTCAAGTGATGCGGAAAGTTAGAATGACCATCGCTTAAAATATTCCTAAATAGAGTTTCATCACCGAAATATCATATATTCAGCACTCCTAGTATAACTTTGTTGGGACCGGAAACGTTTGTATTAATTAAATGAGTGTGTATTTCTGTCAGTTATGGAATGCAACTTAATAATTTATTGCTGAGGGGAGGCTGCTTTATATAGCATTACATTATGTTCTAAGATGACATTTTCGTAAAAGTTTTGCAGTGGCGAAAACGGAATCTACTTTGGAGCAGTCAAAGGGTTCGCTTTCTTATCGGCAGCATGTAGACTACTTTGTAGACAACTGATATCACTGGGTCCTATATGCAGTTCAGTCTATATACGTCATATATTTACTTTTGCCTTGTATTTTGAACGTTATTTGGGATTATAACCACATCAAACACCAGCCAGAATTTCCAAAACTGTCTGTTTAGGTTTTTAGTGGCTGATTCTTAAAACTTTACATTTGTTCCAGTTCAGACGCTAAGTATTTGGCACCATTCTTGACTTTGTCCATTAAAATGAATGCCTGCACATGTGTGGAATTTAGAATCAACTATTCATTATTTCAGTTGTTAGTAGGGTTACTGTTCTACTGTCCACTATAGATGTAGCTGTTAAATTGCCAGAAACAAATTTATATCTGTATCTCAGTCAAATTCTTAAAGTAAGATTCTACAAATATCTATTCTTTGGTTTATTTTCTTAGTTTTCTCTTCTTTAGAAAAAGAACACACTTCAGCTTCTTAATGTTGTCCAAGAGCCAGACCACTCATCTGGACCCCATGAGAATAGGCGTGTCATACTGAGAGAAGCTGCAAAGGATATTTTCTGGGTTTAATATGGAGCTGCGTAGCAGTTGTAGCCTAACTTTATCTGCATTTCCAGTTCTTTAGAGTGAAACACTAAGTTGTAGTTCATAAAATTCTCATAGATCACACATAGACATTCTTTTTATTTAAAAAATATCATGTGCCAGTAATTTGCTTTTTTTCTTAATTTTTGCGAGAATGAAATTAGGAGTTTTAGGGCATATCAACAGCTTGAATAAGCAAGATTCCCCCTCAATGTTAGCATGAGTTAAATTAAAATTAATTACCCCCCCCTACATTGTTTTCGGTGTAAACAATGATTAAAATACATATGGTTTGTATTGAATTTTGTAAACTGTTTATAATTGCTTACCTTTGTGTGTTTAAGGGGCTTCTACACAGTTGTCTCAAATGCATGCTCCTTATTTCGATTTTTGATTTGTCATCTGTATAGTTGAACACAAAAATATATTTACCAGTCCTTCAAGAGGGGTGTATTTTTGAGCTATGAGATTTTGGTACTCTACGTTGACCAATTCCAAACATGTAATATTTTTCTGCAGATCATAACCACAGAGTTATGAAGTTTGAAATATTGTTTTTATACAATGAAAATACATGCTATTTGGTGGCTGTCAAGTTCGAATTACAATTTTGCTAAGTTTGCACCAATATGCACCACTAGGCTTACCTTTCAATCATGTTTTATCTTACAAAGTGCATCAAGTAAACCAGGGATGCCGCAGGTACCCCATTAAAAATGGTTGCATCAAGTATGGAAACTTACAAGTGGCAATAAGAGCCTGGGACAAAATGGGTCCAATGTTTAGGCTATGCTATAGAGAACATCTTAAAGGGTCCCCCATTCATAGAGCTCAGGACAACATTTTTAGAAGTTCTTCCCAAAAATGGCCTTGTGCATAATCGATAATATTATTTTGGGTCACTCCTTTGGATAAGGACATGAAGTATATGGTTCTGTGAGCTAACTGTGCTTATAACACTAATTCACAAGTTATTAGTCTGGCACTTCATCCATGCACTCTGTATGTGACCTACACCACTGAACTAAAGTGCCTTTATAAAAGAGAGCAACACAAGAGTTTCACATCCCACACTGCTGGTCTGATAATGATGTGCTTGAGCTCTGGCCTGGATTGTTCATCGTGGTTAATTCTGAGGAACTCTCATGCCTTTCTGCACTTTCTTATCCAAAAGAGTTGAATCAGAACAGTTTTTGAGAGAAGACAGACTATCACTATGTGACTGTCTAATTAGAACTGTGTAGAAGAGGCCAGATCTTTTGAGGAGAACTTTCACAATGCAAACAGTCCACGAAGTGGAGTTTATCCAGTCATTCTGATCATTCCACATCTCTGCCCTCGTTTATTGGCAGATAAGAGGGCAAAACAATGTTATGCACTGACTTCTATGGTTGATTTTTGCTTTTTTGCATAATTCACCCAAAAACTGAGAATCTTGTATCATTTACATTTTATGAAGTTGGCAGGTGTTTTTATCCAAATCATCTTGCAGTGTATTTAAACTTTACATTTAATTAGTATAAATTCCCCGGGAATTGAAATCATGAGCTTGCCATTGCTACCAACATGCTTCAGCCTGCTGAGATGCTCTTCCCATGTTGTTGCAACCCTGTATTATTATTTTTAAATGTGAAACTTAAAAGTGAAACACACATCCTTTTTGTATAGAAAAGAAAAGCTCAGATTTTGTCTAAGCTTTTACATGATAATTCTATGAAATGGGGGTGAGTGAATGGTAATCAAAGTTTATTTTTTTGAGTAACTTTTCCTTAAAGTCTTTGTGTTTTCTGTGAAGGAATACTTAAAATGTTCTGTTTTTCTCCATAAGGAATGTTCAGAGATAATTCTGTCTTCAGCCAAATTTCAGCCAAAACTGTTTGTTTTTGTGAAAGTTAATTTGCATAGTCAAGGAAAAAAATGCCAACTTGCATGGAAAAAAAGAGGCTGATGCATCTGATATTGCGGTACATTAGAGATGTGTCTGGAGGCTAGAACAGCAGAGTTTGAAAAAGGAGCGTGTGAAAAATAACAGTAAGTGTCACATCATGTCATATTTGGAGCGTTATGTGAACTCTCCTGCAAGTGCAGTGCTTATAGTTTTAGGCCTATGACCAGCAGTTTGTAAATCTAAAATTGTCTATATATTTTTGCTGCAGCATCTCACTACATGAATGCTTAATAAAGCTTTCATAGTTGTGGTTTGGGTGAGACTGGATAATTGGATGGTTTCAAACAATGGTGCATGAATTGTAGGATCGTTGGATGGGTTCAGTCCAAAGCCCTATCTCAGTGTGTCAGTGTTTCTTAAGTCTTATATAACTCTCTTCCCAGCATTCCACATCTCTTTCCTGGCATGTTTAAAGTCATTTAAGGTCTTACATAGGCCTTACACATGCAGAGAACTAGTTTAGATTTGTTCCATAGATCCAAACTTATTTATCATTGTTTTTTATTAAGACTGGATGGGCAGGTGAACTTAAAAGAAAAAATGAACTTTAAAGGAAGCGCTTCTATATACAAATGCATAATTTCCATATGTATTATCCTAGCATTAGACTGCTTTAGTGTTTACTTGCTTTGTGAATATGATATGTTTAGTCTGCTCTTATAACGGTGAGATCTGTGCAGTGTGCCGATGGCCTCAGTTTTGCATAATTTGTGCAGCCCAGCCACAGTAATTCAGTAATTAAACAACATCAGCACTTTCTCTTAGTCAAAAAAGGGAAGAAGTCTTACAGAGGGACTCTTTTTGTCTGTCCACATGTTTTCTGTCTATGC
>JAZGTJ010000799.1:0-48928 GCA_036877575.1 Botia almorhae | reverse complement strand
CTCCATGCTGCTGTCTTGTCTGTAACCCTCTCAGATGTGTGATTGAACTTGTGGGTGTGTGTCTGCTGCCGTGACAGTGAAAGTTCTTGGTCAGGTCCAGACTGGTTCAGTAATACAGTACATACCAGTAGATCAGCTGGGAGCAGATCCCTTAGCTCATTTATAGCCATGGCCTTGTGTTGTTGCCTGTCTGCCTGGCAACTCTGTGTTAACTGTACCCACTTTGCTAATAAAGTGGGGGTTGAAAATCTACATGGAAAACATGGGATTCAAAATAAAATTGACAAAATTCCAAA
Source organism: Botia almorhae (assembly GCA_036877575.1). Classification (NCBI taxonomy): domain Eukaryota; kingdom Metazoa; phylum Chordata; class Actinopteri; order Cypriniformes; family Botiidae; genus Botia; species Botia almorhae. Next base: position 48,632 of record JAZGTJ010000799.1, on the reverse strand, counting down.
CGTATTTGTTAGGTTTAAACCAAGAAACATTCACAAATCAATTGTAAAAAACATTTTTCCATAGATGCACAAAAGATGTTCTAATAAGCTCTAATATGTTTAAAAATGCATTCTATTTTGAACGTTTTATTCAAACTTAAATTTTTTTTTTAGCAAAATTGAAGTGAACTTTAAAGTCCACTGTACATGCTCAGTATAAATAACATGTATATCTTCATTTTCATATTTGCCTAACATGTTCCACAAGACTCCTGGCCCAACTAACAGCTTAACATATCATTCACACATTACATTTACCCCATTTCACCCATCCAAACACAAAATATTCCATTTTAAAAGCACAAAAATAACAGTAGATTTTTCAGCAGTTTAGTCATTTGTTATCCTTATAGTTAACACACCTGCCATGCATTTGAGTTTTACAGATTGATGAATAGCGTAATGTTTCCATCGTTAATTTCTTTGTATCTGTTTCTCAGACAGGTACCGGTCTCCAATCTATGGAGAAAGTAGGCACGATGTGGGGTAACCTCAGAAGTCGATGCCAAGCCCTTTTCCATACTGATGGCTCAGAGTCCAATCTGTGTATCCAGGATGTCGATCGTGTCCACTGTGTGGTGGACTTGGAAAGAGCACGTGCAAGTGAACACCATGAAATTAGGTCCTCCACCCCTTCACGGAACATGTCACCACTCCCCCTGGTGACTGGAGGACGTAGAAGTCATAACTGTGTGGCAGATATTCCCCAGATAGTTGAAATCTCTATAGACAAAGATAGCGAGGATGCACGGAGAGGACCTCTTGTGCGTAGAGACTCCTACTCTCGTCATGCTCCATGGGGAGGTAAAAAGAAGCATTCATGCTCAACTAAAACACAGAGTTCACTTGAGGCTGACAGGCGAACAGGATGCTTAAGAGGAAATACGGCCAGGAGGGAGCGTCGCTATGGGATTAGCTGTGTCCAAGAGATTAATGATTCTGTAGGAGCTGGCATTAGTGGCCGCAGCCTTAGTGCCCGTTCTCTGCGGCAGCGACTTAGAGACACTGTAGGCCTGTGTCTTCCTCTGCCCACACACCGCCACTCTCAATCAGCCAAAGGTCAAGTGTCTTCCAAACGTAAGATCCACCTGACTGAACTGATGCTAGAAACATGCCCTTTCCCACCTGGTTCTGATTTAGCCAACAAGTGGCACCTAATTAAGCAGCATACGGCACCAGTCAGCCCTCATTCCTCAACTGCTCTTTTGGATGCATTCGATTCAGCGCATCCCTCCCCGGAGGACGAGGAGGAAAGGCTACGTGAACGCCGAAGGCTTAGCATAGAGGAAGGAGTAGATCCTCCTCCAAATGCACAAATCCATACACTGGAGGCAACTTCCCAAAGCTCTTCCTGCTATAAACTGGGACCAAAAATGGCTCCTGGTGCTGTGGAAGGACTTGGGGAGGGCAGGAGTATGGGAACAGTCTCCTCTATTTCTGGTGGACTTTCGGGGATAGCCGCACAGGTTGCAGCAAGTATGGCATTGCCAGCCCACCCTGCTGACTGTGATTCAGAGGAAGACTCAACAACCCTCTGCTTACAAACAAGGAGAACCAAACAAAGGCATGCCTCTGGGGATGCTCATTGCTCCAGACAGCCGGGGCCTTGGAAGGTCCACACACAGATTGACTACATCCATTGTTTGGTGCCTGACCTACAGGCCATAACTGCACTTCCCTGTTATTGGGGGGTGATGGACCGGTATCAAGCAGAAGCACTGCTGGACGGACGGCCAGAAGGCACCTTCCTGCTACGTGACTCTGCACAGGAGGACTACTTATTCTCTGTTAGTTTCCGACGCTACAATCGTTCACTGCATGCACGTATTGAACAATGGAATCATAATTTTAGCTTTGATGCGCATGACCCCTGTGTCTTCCACTCTTCCACAGTGACAGGCTTGCTGGAGCACTATAAAGACCCCAGTGCCTGTATGTTCTTTGAGCCTTTGCTCACCTCTCCGTTGCACCGGACCTTCCCTTTCAGCCTTCAGCACCTGGCGCGGGCAGCCATCTGCAGACACACCACCTATGATGGCATTGGTGCTCTGCCACTGCCTCCAACCATGCAGGACTTCCTCAAGGAGTATCACTACAAACAGAAAGTACGGGTGCGCTGGCTGGAGCGAGAGCCACCATTGAAGGTCAAATGAGGTCTGGCTCTATGCCTGAGAGAGGCAGTGGTGTAGCGTAGGCAAGAGCCTTGTTGCCAGAGAAGTGTGTGGCCTGTATTGTCCATCTTACAGTTGCTGAAAACATGCAGCAATGGAGGATGTTATGAACTTCCATCAGTTTTTTGGAGTTAATTTTACACATGGATTCCATTAGTATGATATGCTGCAGTACATGCTGTCGGGTTAGCTTATGTGCTGATGTGATGAGTTTGGGAATAAGTTGGTCTCTTCCTCATTGCTTTTTTTCCTTATATTCAGAAAATTTGCATTAGTCTGCCAGCATACCTCTTGCTTTTTCTGTTCTAGTGTATTACACTGTTTTGCAGTATAACAAAAAGTGTTGTCACATTAATTAGCCTCTTTTGTCAGCAAACCTTCATTAGCTTTGTCCAGTGTTAAACTATATTTAATTAATTTTCAAACTCTTCATACCTGAATAACTGCTACTCTGGAACCTGGTGTTAAATATCTAGATGCATTAACTGTATGAATATTTGCTAAGTCATGGCTAGTTTGTCAGCAATAGCTTCAAGATACTTTACAGTGGCCTCCCTTGAGTGTCAGTTTCCCCCAGGCAGCACTTGTTAAGCACTGTGTACATGGACAGGGTCATAGCTACACGCTCCTCACGGCACTAAGCATGTTTATTTTTAAAATGGTGGCAGACAGAAGTGAAAGGTATGAGTTAATTGCATAAGAAGGAGGGAGCTGCTATACGCAAAAAGCTACCATTTCCTTTCACCCAGTAACCACAGAGAGTGGGCACACAGGCACAGTGCACCATGTGCCATATAGATTTGTATTATTTAAAACTAGGGCTTCATCAAGTGTCATATCCCAGCATTACCATTTTATCGCAGTTTTAATCGATCTATTTTACTATTGTCTATTTTTATCAGTAAGAGTTTAAAATGACATATGGCACTTTAATTGCTGTCTGCTTAGCGCACAAAGATATACACTCAAGTACATGCGTATAAACAGCTTATATTGTGTCTGTGTCTCTTTGAATTTGACATTCACCTTGCATTGAATGTCAGTTTTAACCCCAAACTGTCTTATATTGTCAGCATGAGTCATCCAAAGTGGATAGTTATTATCATGATCTCTTACTTAGCCTGTTTATATGATATGTACTCGAGACTTTATTGAAGCCAATATGGCTGTATGTGCAACCACCAAAGGTGGACAGATGTGGTCTTCAAAAAGTTGTACAAATCTCCCTCTAAAATTGTTTTCACTTTAGGTATAGTTGGAACACAGACAGGTGCCATCACTGTATATATTTAATGGTAAGTGGATTGATGTCCAGTTTTATCATCAAGTGTGGTTTGTTCCACTTGATAATGTTGCACTTTTATTCATTGTGAAGCATGCAGCAGTGCTTCCCTTGTCATCATTGTGTGCACTAATGTTTGAGATTCCCTGAACACTGTAAAATCAGTTTTAAGACTCTGTTCTTCATAAAAGGTTTGGCCTTAATCACAAAACATTTTAAATAAGGCCAACAAAATCATGGTTACATGTTTAATGTCAGTTAATATCATATGTTTGGCATTGCACTAGTCAGGTATCAGCTGGTGCATAATAGTTTGTAAATGTGGGAGAATTTGCAGTATCAGGGTGTTTGATGATCAGCGACCAAAGCATCTTTAGGTTGTTACTTGTGCACGTGAGCTTTTCCCCATACAATTTAAATATCTATATTGAGCACAATGGTTTAATTATGGTGTGCAGTTTTTTTGACAGAGTAGCACAGTTTTTAAGCCATATATTTGACCTGCAATTAAATACACTTTCAGAACACACCTTGGCTCTCGCTGAAAGGAAGTCATTTTGTTAATCTTAGGCCTCTTTTTTTCGTTCTTTTTTTCCACTTGAACAACCTGACTTAATACTCAAAACATCCACCTTTAATTTTCTTCCACCATGCACACTGTAGGCTCTGTACACAGACTCGTGTCAACAGTGAACTGCTACGTGTCAGATGATGTCATTGGCTTTCAAGACTTCAGCTACTTCATCCTTCATTAAGTTTATAGACATCACATGTCACTAAAGCCCTTGGTCACAGCTAGCAGTTTTAAAACCTCAAGCCATATTTAATATAGATTTATACAGGGCTTCTAAAAAATATTTGGACACTTTAAAAACTTCAAATCGAGTGGCATCTGCAAAATAAATTATGCATCTGCAAATAGATATTCTCTCATAACTAACTTGGCTTTATCAAACCATAATTTTACCAACTAGTCCCAAAGAATCTTTTAAAGGATGTATGAAATCAGTTGCCCTCAAGTTCTCACAGATGTGTTAGCAGAGTAGGTATGTAGTTTACATGTAGATCCATGTTCCATTATGTTAGACAGCCAAAAAGTGTCTAAATTATCAAATATTTTGCACAATCCCATTTTTTTATGGGATTGTACAGTTTTTATTATTATATAAGAAAACAACAGCACCACACAATTTTGTGGGACATGATAATGCCATGGCTAATTGGGTATGTAACATATTGCTATGTTTGTAAAATGTGTAGTAATAATTTGATGGTATTGTTTTCAGTACCATTGAGTGCTATGTGAATAAATGTCAGCTTAATCATGGTATATATTGAAGTACCATGTCATTACCTTCTGGTAGTATCACTGTATCATGGTACTGCCACAGTACTTTTTAGTAAGGAAACAGTACTCTGCTTTTCCACAGAAAATATTAACATGAGGCTGCAGTCACTTCACTAAAATTCAGAATACTTCCATGATGTAAGATGATGTAAACAGCTACATTTATGAGAGAGAGAGAGCATAATTTTTGAGGTTGTTGGTTTGGGCTGTTAAATGCTTAAGCCTGTTCCTCACCAAATCCCTCGCCTTTACACTCATTTTTAAACACTGTGGCAGTCATTTGAGACTCCTTTGCCACTACACAGTGAGCGAGTCTTTTCTGGCAGAGTTACACCCTGCCCTGCCTTACACGCACTAATCACAGGCTAAATTTAATATGTTAGCCTCTAAATTTAGTACCACTCTGCTAAAAGGACCACTCTGTGTTTCTTGATGGGTGCTGTGAAAATAGACAAGAGAGGGGCTTTTTGCTCTAATTTTCTTTTCTCTGACCACATCCTCAGCATCACCCACTTTCTGGGATACATAGAGCGAAAGCAGAAAGCTAGTTGTTTGTCCAGTTTGCATGCTATACTGAAGTTAGCATTAGCGTGCAAGAAACTACAGCTGTTTTTTAGTTATATAGTTTGGAGAATGTATTGTGAGGCAAATGACACACTAAACTAATCAGTGTTCTTCAGTAACTCAGACAGGATTTATTGTATTTGAAACGGGACATAAAATCACATCAATCAGTCTGCAGAAGGCAACAAAGATTGCAGTGAGGAGTCTTAAGAGACTTCTATGAACTGTGTCTTGTGCTTACTGGTCTGGGGACATTTTTACCTGTAAAACCCGTGGACAATTGTGAAACAGCTTCTCTATACAGAGTAATCTAATGATTTTTTTGTTGCCCTTTTTCCCCATGGGGAATGTGTTATGTCAGCCACTGTAGCACATACCATAAGACCATGTCAAAGAGACCCTGCTTGCTGGTGAAATATTGCTTGACAAATACTCAAATGTACTTGCATGCATATTGAAATGTACCCACAATTATTAAATGTCGACTTTGTGGCCCAATGATTACAAACAGTATTGTCTAAAATTTGACTTTAAGTTTTGTATGCAAGTCAGAGTGAAATATGTAATACACTATATGCTACAGACTGTGGCAGGGCAGTAATTAGTCTTGAACTTTTTCTTAAACTAATTCTACTTTTTAAAACATAACACTTTTTTTTCTTTACTGCCAGTGTGTAAAGCTCTGGGGCCTTATTTAAACACATGCATAGAAACAGAAATTTGAATGTTCAATTATTATTTTATAATTGTTTAATTATTACAAATAATTTTTGCTATATGCATGAAAAATATTAGCAAATCATAAAATAAATGCAAATTGTTAGTAAATAGTGCACATAAGAGTGCAAACACTCAACCTAGAGAAATCCGCCCATATTTCATTCAATGAGCAAATTTGAATTCTCTTTACATACATCAATAAATCTTTAGTAAATCAAGTGTGCATGCACATTTGTATGCACCACAAGCACACGCAAGTTTGTACATATGCTTTACACCTGGCATGTGTATAAGAACAATTCCATTGTTTTCAGCCTTTTAACATCCAGATTTGCATCAGATCTGATCAGACATGTATTATAAATAAGGTCCCAGATATTTTACATTTTGGTGTCAAAATTTCAAAAAGTGTTCAGTAGTATTTTTATGCAAACAGAGTAGCATATAACAAGATTATTATTTTTACATAAATTGTATTTAATACACACCGTGATGTAACCATGGTTGCAACCTTATGTCACTTTTAATGCTATATGTGCACGCTTGTAGCAGTATGTACTGTATGTGGACGCTGTGCTGACAGGGCTTGACGATGATGGGGGCTAATGGTTATCATTTGCCTTACAATGCTGACCAATCACAACAGCCTTCCCAGCTGCCACAGGCTAACCGATATCTAATCAAACAAGTATCACCAAATATTGTTCCCTTTGGTCTTTTCTCATTTTATTTACTAATGTCTGGATGGAAGAGTATTTAGGAAACCAAGACATTCACAGCTTAGTTTTTGTGTTGTTTGTGTCTTCCAACTATTCTCAGTTTTTCTGTGCGTAACCTGTTCATTGTTACCGCAAATGCACTTGTATTTGTCACTCTTGGTGCTTTGTGAATGCTTCTTTGTCTTAATATTATTAATAAAAAATATTGAGTGTATACTTTGCAGTAAATAGATATAATAATGTTTTTTCCGTGTGGTTTTGATTGTGTTCCACTTTTATTGGGGAGACTGAAGGAAGACTATATATCAGTATATTAATGTGTGAAGTGAATATCAAGTGTGATGAATTTTTGATGCCTTTAACAAGATTCATATTTCATCATAATCATAGCAGAAATTATGGCTTCAGCACATGCAGATGAGCTTGACTGGGATTTGGCCAGGAGGTCAGCTGTATTATTTGTTCTTTTAAAATGAAATATAAATAGCATGCAGGTTATCAGTTACGCATCACCCACCCAAAGCTCATGAATAGCTTGTGAATAATTGAATGTATCCTTTGGACATGCAGAACTGAGTGGAAGAAAAGAAGCCATTTATATTTACTTTATTGAAAATGGTATTATTCATTGCTCAAGCACTGCTGGACCATCAATGAAACCTAATCTGGAAAACAACATGCTCTCAAAATCTACTCTTTGTAGCAAGCTGTGCATACAGATTGAATTCTAACCAGTGGGCTCATACTAATTATTTACTCTTTGATGAAAGCGAAGTGGTAAATGGATGAATGAAAAGCTGTTCTAGTTGTTCTCTCCTAGAGTCTTTCATTAGATCACAGAGACATTCTGAACTCTGCTCACGTTTTCTGTAGCCAGCATAGCTCAGAAGCGCTGAGCTCTCACTTAAAGGAGCAGTTCTCCCAAAATATCACTATTGTTGTCAATACAGGCTTTCTTCTGTGAAACACCAAAACATACTTTTTGAAGAGTATCCAGTTAAATTTTTTAGATATAATGAAAGTGAGACAGCTCTGGGAAAAAAGCATCTATGACAAAAAAAAGCATCATAACCATGGTCCATAAACTCATGTTACGTTCCATCTATCTTGATAATTTTCCCCTTTTAGTGAGCTGTTAATATTTGCCACTGGGTGAATCATTGAATCAGATTTAGTTCCAAATGACTGGATCCATCTTATTCGTAAATGCATTTAGACTTGTTCTGTGAACTGAATCAACTGGTTGCATCACTCAAAATAATGATTAATTCATTCAAACATTGCAACTTAAATAAAATCCCATGAATACACCAAAGAGAGCCTGTTTTTCAAATAATTGCTATTTTATGGCTTCAAAGGTTTATATATTAACCACATTATATTAAAAATGTAAAATTATTCTTTTTTGTCATTTTGGACAACACTGTAATACATTTGAAATGTTTTTCTTTTGTGCTCCTCAGAAGAGAGTATTGCAGACTTGGAAGTACACGAAGGAAGTAAATCTTGATGTTTCATTTTGTCACATTACAACCACAAACTTAAATGTGTTTTATTGAGATTTTATGTGATAGACCAACACAAAGTAGCACATAATTGTGAAGTGGAACAAAAATAATATACAGTTTTCAAAATTTTAAGCAAATAAAAATCTGAAAAGTGTGGTGTGCATTTGTATTCAGCCCCCTGTACTCTGATACCCCTAAATAAAATCATTGCAATGAAATACCTTCAAAAGTCACCTAATTAGTTAATAGAGTCGTGTAATTTAGTCTCAGTATAAATACACCTGTTCTGTGAAGGCCTCAGTGGTTTGTTAGAGAACACTAGTGAACAAACAGCATGATGAGGACCAAGAAACTTAACAGACAGGTCAGGGATAAAGTTTTCGAGAAGTATAAAGCAGGGTTAGGTTATAAAAAAATATCCCAAGCTTTGAACATCTCAAGGAGCACTGTTCAATCCATCATCCAAAAACAAAACAAGTATGCCACAACTGAAAACATACCAAGACATGGCCGTCCACGTAAACTGACAGACCGAGCATGGAGAGCACTGGTCAGAGAAGTGGCCAAGAGGCCCATGGTCACTCTGCAGGAGCTGCAGAAATCCACACCTCAGGTGGGAGAATCTCCACAAATCTGGCCATTATGGACGAGTGGCAAGAAGAAAGCCATTGTTAAAAGAGACATAAGAAGTCCCGTTTAAAGTTTGCCACCAGCCATGTAGGGACCCAGCATGTGGAAGAAGGTGCTCTGGTCAGATGAGACCAAAGTTGAACTTTTTGGCCTAAATGCAAAGCAAGACTGGCAAGGAGATTTACCTTCCAGCAAGACAATGACCCTAAATATACAGCCAGAGCTACAATGAAATGGTTTGAATCACAGAATACTCATGTATTAGAATGGCCCAGTCAAAGTCCAGACCTAAATCCCATTAAGCATCTGTGGCAGGACTTGAAAATTGCTGTTTACTGACGCTCCCCATCCAATCTGGCTGAGCTTGAGCTATTTTGCAAAGATGAATGGGCAAAAATTTCAGTCTGTGCAAAGCTGGTAGAGACATACCCCAAAAGACTTGCAGCTGTAATTGCAGCGAAAGGTGGCTCTACAAAGTATTGACGGAGGGGGGCTGAATACAAATGCACACCACACTTTTCAGATTTTTCTTTGTTTAAAATTTTGAAGACCATGTATCACAATTATGTGGTACCTTGTGTTAGTCTATTACATAAAATCTCAATAAAAAAACGTTTAAGTTTGTGGTTCTAATGTGACAAAATGTGGAAAAGTGCACTGTACAAGCACTTTTCTCTTGCCTAATGTTTCTGCACATCATTCAAAAGCAATGCAGAATTAGAGTGAGGCAGAAAGACGCTGCTGTCTCTTGGCTCTGGATGGCCTCCAGGTTTGTAGCGGCAAAGCAAATGATGACCCCATACTCACCTCTGCCTGCCAAACATGCACATGCACAGGCTCCCATCCATATTTCATTCCAGAAATACGTCCTCAGATAGTATTTTACACTCTGTGTGGACGGCTGCAGTCAAGCATCCACAAGGAGAGAGCAGGGCCGAGCTGATTATTACAGCCAAGAAAAACAACCATAACACTGTCATCTGGAGAAACAAGCCTTACTGTTCCGTTCTGTACAGCAGATTAACCACAAGCTCATGAAAATATGATGACTGCACCGTGTATCGGCAAGATTAAACCGCTTGAAACAGGAGGCGTTTAAGTCCTTTTGGATGAGTTTTGGTCCTCACTTAACATGTCAACTGGCACAATGCCTATGTCAGTTAACTGCATGTGGCAAAACATGATGGAGAACCACTTATGCGCAGTACACAGTGTACAATTAACACACTCCTGTCATCATTAAAAAAATGGTCTCAGCGTCTGTGACATTTATCAACTGTATAGAAATACTGTAATCTTAAAGGCAAAAATCATTCATCATTATCCCTCTAAAATGACTTTCTATTTCAATCAGAAATCTGGCTTCTTTCTCAACTCTCAAACCACCTGACTCCATTCAACTATGTAATACCTGCTTTTTACAATCCAATCCATTTACAATCAATGCAATCAAGTCAAGTTAAATATCCTGTTTCAATCAGATTATGAAAGTAAATGACGAACCACATTTTCATATTGATTTTAGCCTTTGGTTGATTTTACTGACTTTAGCAGACCTTTCTGCATCTGATACTTTCCACAATCCTCAGTACCCTTTTCCAACCCAATATTTCATCTTTTTCCAATTTTTCAACCTTTTGTCATTCAGTTTTACACAAACTGGCAAATGAAAGATATGGTCTGCCATCTTTTGTTCCATTATCTCATTCTGCCATAATTCATGCTGTTTATATCCCACCAAATATCTGTGTTCAATTTATCTCGAGCTGAAATCACGCTAAAGTTTCCACAAGGCCGGTGTTATGTCTAAAAAGCAGATTTGTTTCAATCCATTTTATCATTAAGATCAGGATCTGCTTTGGACCATAAAAATGTCTTTTCCTGTGTTTCTTCTTGATATTTTTGCCTGTTTTTCTCTCTCTTAATGTCTCCTTTTTTACCCCTATACTTCCATTTACCTCAGTGTAGTGCATCATTGTTGCTTGGCTGGCCTTACAGTAAACCCCAGGACTGGGGGCTCTGGTCTCCCTCTCCTGCCTGCCTGCAAGGCTGAAACCAGCTCTGGAAAGTTTTCTGCAGTCTTAATCCTGGCATAGTTATTCCATTCTATATACATGTTTAGGAAGTCCTGACAAAATCCTTCCTCTTTAGCCCCTCTCTCCCCTTCACTTCCTTTCTCTTTCCCTGTGGGCCTTGACTAGAGATTTTATTTCAGCTCTCCTGCCTAGGAGATTCTGCCTTTTTTTAGGGCTAGTAATGGGGTTGGTTTGAAACACTATTGTGTTTTGCAAGCTGTATTATAAAGTTTAAAGACCCCATGAAATCAAAATGAGAGTTCTTTGGCTTTTAGTCCAAGTCTTTTAGTGTTGAAGTCACCTCTTTGGTAGTTTACACTTAAATGTTTTTTAAACGAACTCTTATAGGATATGCATTTAAAATGTTATGTCATTCTCTACTGGCAAAATGAATCTAAATCATTGATGACACATCTTGCACTATGTAGTTTTTTGCCAATCAAATGGCAGTTAAAATGAGAGTTGCTACATGATGTTGTTCTATGTAAACGGTACTTTTGGACATTTATGTCATGTCTCTTCCTGGTATTCTTATATGACTATACAATAATGCACACGTTACATGGTATGTATCATCATAAAGATAAGATATACATTTGCACATCAGTCTCACGCAAAAACATGTAATGCTTCAGAGTTAAGGTAATACTGTTCCAACAGGATGACAAATTAAAATGATTTTCTGTGGTAATTCAGTATATGTGCAGTAACCGTTGGCTGTCAAGATGTCATTGTTGGTCTTTGGAGAGTAAAAGTGTAAAAACCGATGGTCAACCCAACCCATAGGACACAACCCAACAGTGCTTAGCAGGCATGACGCTAAAAAGTAAACATCTTTATCATCTTGTTTAACAATTAATTAACTATATTAATGCTATGTCTGGGTGTTTAACTAACTATATTATGATTATAAACTAAGTAATACTGTTGATGCTTTTTAAAGCTACCTCAAATAATTGAAAATAGCGCCACAACAACAAGTGTCAATTTAACAGAACATGTTCCTAAGAACATTTCATGAATATAGAGAAATGAACCTTGAGAACTTTATTTGATTATTATTTTATTGTATTTTTAACATACCTCTATTTGACAGAGATACATTGACCTAGAGGAAATTCTTCATCTGCTTTGTAACAGAGATCTGAAATATATCTTTGAGAAGATTAGTATACTCTGTTAAACATGTTCATGCAAAACAGTTTAGCTGCTCTTGTGGCAAAAATATGTGCAGGGTTGGATTATTGTAAAAGTTATTATGGAAACATGCGGTTTATGAGGTGAAGCTCTCATGGCCACATATTGGACCACAGTTAGCCCTGTTGTGGAGATGACTTAACCTTCTGCAGGAAATGTTATGCCCTCATTAGATTTTAGATCCAGACACAATCCACTGTGCCAAGTAATACTGTTTTGAGGGTGAATTCTGATCAAATGTAACTGCTCTGGCCACAGCTGACAATGTAATTCATAAAAACCCTGCTAGCTCATTTTACTGCTTTCATTAACATGTGCAATCACACTGTAAATCACAAAGTTATTTGAAAATGTTATGTTTGTATAGCTTTTCATTTCTCTCCTTTGGCTGCATGTCAATATCTAAAAAACTGAATGGAACAGCTCCACGAACCACAGAGTATTTTATACAACACTGGGTGCACAATCTTCTGGACAATCTAATTTTTAAAAGGCAAACTTGGGTAAAGATACTAGGGGCAATTGCACGCTACAGCTTTTGGTGCAGATTAGAGATCTTTCGTTTGATGTGAAAGCATTTTTCCAAACTTGGGTGTGCACCAGTTTAAAACAGAAAAACAACACTAAAAAGACCAGCACCGCTGCTCACCAGCATTTTTCCTGTGTTTGTAATTAAAGTAATTCATATGCTATGGTGACAGATCAGAGCTGTAGGCCAAAAACATAGGCCTACTTTAAGCAAGTATGCAGACGACGGCATGAACTCTTGTCCAACACATTACAATGGCATGTCTCTCTTAAACACTGGCAGTAACAAACCTCACTGCACTTACATGCAATGTCTGTGCCATTAAACCTTATCTGTTATTATTCAGGTGGCAAGATATAAACATATTGACAGTGCAATTTCAGTTTGAAACACAATTGCAAGTTACTTGCAGAGTTATTTTCTTTATGTGGATGAAAGGTTTAAATTCTAAGCAACTGTTGTAAGAACAAGCTACAAACACTCCAACATTTCAGCATTCACACATGCAATATAGCAGCCGCCACGCAGACTACAGTAAATAAAATCAAACTGACATTTACCACAAAATCAAACTCATTAACTCAAATTATAAATCATTATTAGAAACTTACTGTTACAAATAAGTATAAGTTAGGCAGACTGTTTTGAACATTGACCCCTTGTATACTTATTTAATAAATGATTTTTAACTAAATAAAGGTACATTTACATTTGGCAGACACTTATATCCAAAGCGACTTACATTGCATTATACTATACATTGATTCTGAGTATGTGCAATCCCTGAGATCAAACCCATGACCTTGGCATTGTTAACGCCATGCTCTAACCACTGAGCTACAGGAACGCTACAGAAAAAAAGGTACATAATACAACTATTTTGTTTAGCGAGATTCTTTTGACTTTTGAAAACTATCTAAAGTGTCTCTTGCAGCAACATCAAAAATGCTTCCTGCTTAGCTAGAAGCATTTGCATTCGTGTACTTGCATAGAATATTTTTTCAGAACTTTCAGTCTCTCTGTCTTTCGCTACAGACTGACCTGTTGGTGAGATTGTAGCTCTAAAGAAAGAAAAAGCTATCTGTGGTTTTCTCTCTCTCTGCTCTTTCCCAGAAAGATGAATCAGAGAGGGGTGACCGCTGAGTGGCCGAAGCTTCTTTCATCCTGCTCTTAAATCTTCCAGTGCACTGAAGGGGGTCCAGGACTGCGCCATCTCAGCCCCCCTGCAGCGGATAAAACTGTTTAGAAAGTCTTGGCTCTGGATTTAAACACTAGATGAAGATGAAAAGATAGAATAGAGTTGAGGATAGAATTAACAGATCATACCAGCAGCTTATTTATGAGCTGGATTAAATGTTTCATTTTGCCCTTCATGTTTGTTGAAATGACAAAGGAATTTAAATTGATTTCATAAGTGTCATAGTCACAGTCCAGCAGTTACCGCACATTCCTCAACAAATTGAGCTGCGGCTCTTGTGAGTGACACAAATGAATTCAGCTTGTGAAGTTTCCAAAAGACATTTTGTACAACAAGAAGGCAATGAAAAAACAACATAAAATAACTTTACCAACACCAGGATTCAGGTGGTTTATCAAAATGTGGATTGTGAAAATCGCATTTATTTAAAAAAAATAATTCATCCATAAACAGTTAACTAAAACATTACTATCTTCATAATACATTATATTACATCACATCACTATACAATGCTGATTTAATGTATGTGGCGGATATTGTATATCTGCCACATACAATAAATCCTCAATCTTGCCTGGGCTATCACTAAAATTCACAGGACCAAACATTTAAATTTCTGGTTGGCCAAATGGGTAGACTATACTACAGATAGTCTTTAGTCCCATTGCATATGATTGCATCATATGACTTCAAAAAACTTGGGGGGCCACATGCTATGGTGTGCCCCCCCTCCTTTTTTAAAATTGTATATGGAAGAGAGCTGCTTAAATGTTCTCTTTAAAAAGGAACAACATGACGATAAATAAATGGACAGCATTTTCAAGTTTGGGAGATTTATTCCTTTATCTTTCACTCCAATATATGTGCATGTTCTCATTCAGATGTGTTTTAAATTGTATTTTAACACTGTAACTTGGGAGGTACATACAATCTTCACAGATCTGATAGGGAACAGCTTTCTGTATTGCTCTGTGAGTTGCATGGGTGGATGGTTTCCTGGTAATGATGATTAATACTTTGCACTTTATATTACATCCAGATCTGCCTGTAAGACACGAACAGAAAACAGTCTTTAACAATGATCTAGCCTTGCACTTACACTACTGTCCTAGGACAAGTGACAGATCACATCTATTTTACCAGCACCGTAATAGTGAGGCCCAGGACTACAAACGTCACACAACACCAGCCGCAGGAAATGACCAAACCCTGCATGCAGCTAAAAATAAGGCTTGTTGTTAGAAGAGAATAGGACCAGGGAGGCAGAAAGGTACAGCAAATATTATTTATATTCAACCACTGGGTGACCACCGCACTGTCTTTAGAGTGGAAGGAGAAAGAAGAAGCAGAAAAAGAAGCAAGGGGACTGATGGGATTGAGGAGGTGACGTTTCAAGGCAGCATTGCATGTATCTTTTGGCGAGAAGGCCCAGAATGCTTTGCAACAAGCTCAGTAAAAATCCACATGGTGGGTGAAATGAGATAAATAAAAAGTATTACAATCATTTATTAATACCAAATCAATATACAGTAAGAAATGTCAATCTAACTAACATAACAAAATAACATAAAAATAATATTGTGCCTGTCAGACTTATTATAGCAACATGATAATACAAAACACTGATTTTGCATTCTAAACCAGTCGCTTATAACATTTAATGTTAAAACACTGCTTTGAAAGGCAGCTGCCTATGTATACAGCAGACAGTGAGGCAGCTCACTAGGGTTTGGAACAGGCGTACAGTGTGCTGGAAGTCTGACAAAGCAAACAAGAAGGGGAGAAATAAGAAGGGGGAGTGAGAGGAAGAGGGAGTAAGCGAGTGAAAGAAAGAAAACAGAGCACATGAGCTGCCTCATTTACGTTGACTTAGTTAAAGAGGCTGCAAAACCTCAAAACCTGGAGAGCAGTAACACCAAAGTCTGTTCTCAGGAGAGCAGTGAAAAGTGTCATCCAGCCTCTGCTGTTCCGTCATTTTGTTTTTCTCTGTGACTTGGTCACATTCCCTACCGTCAGAGGAGAACAAAAAGCGCAGAGCTGCAATATTGGCACGGGACCCACGCCACGGCCCCCTCTCTCCCCTCCACCTCCCTTCCTCTCTGGCCAGCGTGAGGCAGACTGGCACGATGCTGAGCCCAGCCAGGAATGGAGCTCTTTGTCGCCTCACGCGATGTGGTGCACTGAAATTTCCTGCAGTAAAAGTCTGATCGGGAAGACACCCATAAAAAATGTGCAAAGTAAGAGTGCCAGGCACACCAGCAGGAGATAAATGAGGATGGGGGTGTACTAAAACAAAAACGATGAGTCAAATCAGAATTGACTGGTAACCGTGTCATTACTGTTTCGCATTTCCATTTCACATTATTTCTTCATGGGTTTTCTTGAGCCCTGTTTTCATTTAAATTGTGGCAAAGCTTCCTCTAGCTGTATGTGTTTCCCAAACCAAGAGCTATTTCCTGATTCACTCTCTCTTTTATATAATTATTCTACAATTTTGCTTTCCTTTTTTGTTGGCTTCCTCTGTTCTTATTTTAGAATGATGTCATGACTTCTATAGGTTTATGTGGTTTGAGTCTGCAAGGGGCAAAGTTCAATAATGATTTGGCAGAATATGACAGAGAAAGCCAGAGAAAAGCTGCCAGGTCAGATCTAGTTCACTGAGAATCGCATACATGGTTGTTCTCTGGAAAAGCACCCACGATCGTATCCTCAAGCGGCAACTTAGTAACTGTTTCTACTAAAACCTAATACATAACAGCAAAAAAAACAAGACACAATTTGGTAAACAAGTCATCATTGCTGAGCTCTTATTGGCTGCTTCGTTATTTTGTCCAAGTCATTCATTTATAAAAGTAATCAATTTTTGTTTGGTAAAAAATGTGAAAATAATATGAAAATAATAAATGTAAAAATATTTTATGTAAAAATAAAATAAATATGTTTTTGTCTACAAAACTAAATTCAAATATTTAACCCAAAACTTTATTCCAGTAGTGTAGTTCTTGATTTAAATTTTAATAAATTATCATTTTAAATGTAATAAATATACAATGTAAAACTTGCAAATGGAATTAATGTGCTTAGTGCTTTACTGTGGCTATGCTAAATTTAATTGAACTGGGCATTTGTTTCCTGCACATGAAATTGCATTCTTGGTACCCAGTGTGTTTAATGTTTGTATCTGTGATGTAGGATTGTGTGTATAATGTGCCTGTATCACCTTCAGTTGATGTGTGCTTGTGTGGGTAACTGTGAATGTCCTGGTTCTTGCATCAGCTGTGGGGGTGCAGCTGTGGCCTTTTGCCTAAAGACGTTTTCCTAATTAATCCTGCAACCAACATGTAGCCACAATGACACATTCCCCCCTCTTTCTTTCTCTCTCATACACACACACACACAATAAGTGTATACACACACACTTACTCACCACAGAGTGGGCTGTGCTGTGGCCACAGTTTAGAACGGCCGACTGTCACGCCATACTGCGCCTCTATGGGCTGATTCCACTGTAATGTACCAAGGGGTTTTGAGAGTGGATGAAATTATGTGGCTTATTCTGTTTAGGCTAAATAAACTTTCTCTGTGGGGAATGTGAAAAATAAACTCTGTTGCACACACACATTAAGAGTCGTACATCTGTGCACAAGTGTGCGGGTAAGCAAGCAAGTGAGCAAATGCAAAACATGCAGTCTATGCAGGGTGTGATTTGCTCAGCCAGCCTTCATGTTCTTCTAACAAACGATCAAATTCGAGCAAGCGTTTTCCAGCAGTGTTTATTAATGTGTGGATATTTTTGTGTGTGTGGTCGTGCTTGTGCGTGCTTTAGGCTATGATCTGAGTCATGGCAAGAAAAATAAAATGTTCAAACAAGCTGGAACAGTGAAACAAACCGAGACGACCCGCAGATCCCACACCACAGAGCAAGGACAAACACCAACAGCTACTCATTTTTGCTAGCTAACTACACTGCTGAATATAAACCTGCTTGAATAAATTTTCTTGCCAGTCCAGGCTGGTTTATGCTGGTTAGTGCTGGTTTTGTTGCTGGTGATGCTGGTGAATGTGATTTACATGAAAATATATAGAACAACACAATGTGTATGGAACAATACAGGTCACATGCTCCATACAGACACAACCCAC
Organism: Botia almorhae; assembly: GCA_036877575.1. Classification (NCBI taxonomy): domain Eukaryota; kingdom Metazoa; phylum Chordata; class Actinopteri; order Cypriniformes; family Botiidae; genus Botia; species Botia almorhae. The sequence goes on along the minus strand of JAZGTJ010000799.1, from coordinate 30,509 downwards.
AACCTCAACCGGTGACAAAACTAACCCAACACCAGTGCAAAAGCAGTGAGAGTTATTAACAAACTTGCTTCCATACCTACAGGTGGCAGTATGGAGTCAAACACGACGGATATGAAAAAAGCCAGCAAGACAACAAAAAACTGTTCATTACACTTTTAAGGATTGACTGGTGACAGCAGAAGGGCAAGTGTCTGTGTGGTAAATTCAGGGCATAACCACCACACTCTGAATGCTTTGCTGTCTGTTTGAATCATGATACACACACGTGGAAAAGCTTGGGACTATTCCATTCCACCAGGTGGGGTTTCAAAAGTGACGCAGTATAGAGGTCCTGACATTTACCTTAGTTAGTGGTGCTTGTTAAGACAAACACCACTATTACTCTTGTTCAAACCGCTAACCTTAAATAACACACACTGGTACATAACTCATCCTTTCTGCTTGTCCTACAGGCATGAATGAGAACTCAGATCATGCAACTTGTTGAGATGAGGGGTTTTATTGCTTCTCTAAGCAATCAGAATGACATTTTTTTCTGGTGGACAACAAAACAGCTTTTAAAAGGACATAAACTTACATTAACGGAGAGACCGAAGCCACATTAAGACGAGTACATCACAGAGACTTGTGTGTGGCCTCTGTTGACTTGGGCCAGCAACCAACCACCCAGAAAACCCTAGCAGTGTGCTCAGAACACCTTCTCAACCACATAGCAACGCCCTGGCAATGACCCAGAACACCCTACCACCACGGCAGTGACCTTTACAACCATAAGCACCACTTTTAAATGTTTAAATAAATGTTTAAAACTAGTTTACTTTCCCTCGCTTTCTCTCCTCCCTATTTTATTTTGGAAAATGTCTGAAAATGAGCCTGAGCTGGGCATGGCGTGTGCAAATTGTTGGCAAGTTTGTCTGGCTGGGTAAATTTGCAGAGGTGTTGTCTGAATTCTTGTGAGCGAAAGCGGTGTCCCGTTTCTTACAGCCCTTTCTGAGATCCACTGGAACCACCTGTGTCTCCCCTCACTCGCCAGACAGACATGGAGATATAGTTGGAGGTCAAGACCACTGGGAAGGGTTAAAATTCCACCATCCCACTTGCTTATAGCCTTTCGTGCCCCAGACACAAGAGTTTGCACATCACTAGCGAAACCTCAGCAGACTATACATCTGCTTTCCCTCTCGCTCATCAAGAAGTGTATACTGTGTGGGAGGGGAACACCAGACAGCTGGATAATTGCCTGTGGAGCTGCACTGGGAGCAGCTTTATAGGCTAATAAAAGTCTCCTTTATAGATATAAGCCTGTTTATTATCGCTCTAGTCTCCATTGATAAAAGTTTTTTTTTTCACCTGACACACAAGCTTGTGTTCTCATACAAGCGCAACAGGGAACATCTGAAAAAAAAATCGAATGTTAAATACATGTTGACAATACACAAATGTGTCCGGTACAGTTCAAAGACCTTTGTCTGATGTTAGATCGTTGACGTCTTTTATAAAGACCATGTGTGTGAGACTGCACGAAAATGACATTTTAAGAAACCGCAGAAACAACTGTAATCAGTTAGAGAGAGTCAATCTCTATTGCGCTAACAATGGATTGAGTCATTTTTTTTGTTTTTTTGTTTATTTTTTGCTGCCCAATACTGCAGTGGTTTTGGATATGATAGTGACACCTATTGACGTGGATGCAGAGTTAGAAACGTTAAAAAGTTACAGTCATTTAGTGAGTAGTATTCAGTAGATCTCAATGTCATGGACGGGGTACAGGACAGCCGGCCTTGATGTATGTAGAATAAATCAGGTTTTTCCATATCCCTAATATGAGTAGAGTTCTCATTCCACGTCTTTGTGCCTCATATTTAATATGTAGTATTTTAAAGGCTATTCAAAACATCTAAATGCCTTTTGCAACCTGTTGTACATGCTATAATTTAGCATGTGTTTATTCATGTTTTTAAGTGAAACAGGATATGCAAAGGGGGAAAATGTAGTGCTGAATGCAATTTTATCAATCTGAATGTGATTTCATCTGTCTATCCAAAGTGTTTGGATCATGGAAAGTAAGCATCACTGTACATTCCAGAATGGATCCTTTGGAGAAAAAGGATCAATTTATCAGCTCCAATACTTTTTGATAAAAGATTATTTTTGTGATTACAATGCCAAGCACAGACAAATTGAGCACAATAACAGCAAAAAACATGATATTAAGAAAATAATGAGGGTTAAAGTGGAAAAATACTTAGTGGCCCCTTATGATGGAGATGTTTCCCTAATAAAGGGGAGAAAATCTGAATCTGTGTCTCCATCACCTTCATGTACAGTGTGTGTGTTTGTGTGTGTGTGCACATATGCATACGGGCATATGCAGGTCACCAAGCAGGACTGAGCAGAGAGTGTTGGGTTACATTCCTTCCATATGGGTGGAGGCCAGGCAGGTCACTCTTGGTTCAATCCCAGTAAACCGGGAAGATTTTCTTACCATCCTTAAAAGTATCTTTGCATTATTAAAAGCACATATATTCTTCTATAGTTTTGAATGCGCACAAGCCTGTGCATGTGATACTAGAGTCTATGGCTGCAGTTAAATTGTGGGCCTCACAAGCAGAACCTCCTCCTTGTTCTGTATTGGGTCTAGTCTGTGTCAAAATTCCTCAGACTTTTGGAAATTCCCAAAGGTCTTTTCAGGGCAGGCTGGCCACAGTCTTCCAGGGGTACGCAGAGTTTGGCTGTTCCCCGTGATTCTTCAGCTTTGGGAACGGGCCCTCGGGCTGACTCTGCCTACTTACACACACACCCATCTGTTTCCTTTCTGTTTTACACAGGACTGTAATACTTAAAAACATGCACCGTACAGACATCAGCCACTACTAAAGCACAAGTCTTACTACAGTACTGATAAAATAAGACAATATGGGAATAACTTATGTTTGGCACAAGCCAAGCAGAAAACATAACCTGATGAGCTCCATTCAGCTGTGATGTATGTGTGTTGGCAGCAGCAAATCTTCAATCCAGGTCAATAATTTATTTGAGAATTGGTTGGCAGCAGATGCTGGAAGATGTGTAGTTACTTCAGAAGAATCTGCTGGTTCTCTGCAGGCTAGGTCACTCTAGATTCATTATACTCTAAATGACTTCAAACACAAATCAAAAAGCTACTCAGCTGTGGCTAAAGAATAAGGTGAGTGAATTGAATTGAACCCAACTTCTTTTTCCCAAAGTGAACAAATCATGTTTAAACCGCAGGAAAGAACAGGCAGATCTTGGCAGCACTAGTCTGGTTGACTGTAGTCCCTCAGGCTCACTAAGTCACCCATTCTGGCAAACGTGACAGTTATGCTTGCCATGTCATTCACTCTGAAGTTTGACTGAGGTGTCTGTAAGACCCCTTCTCTCAGATTCTTCATCCTTACAAGAATATACAACCAGCTTTATGTTGTAAAAACATTTCCTTGACATTTCCATGAAATAACAAAAACTGTTATTTAATGTTATTAAATAATGTTAGAATGTTATATTGTTTAAATGTTATTTAATAAAAATTTTCAAAACATAATTTTTTAGACATTGTAAGTTATTGATTGGTTATAAGGACGTTATTAAATCTTCCACTAATATCATAAGAAAAACATTTTTGATATATGATATATCCCCTTAAAAATGTTCTACTGAATGTTTTTTGATAACTTTCAGAGAACCTTTAGAGAACATTAGCCATAATTCTAAGAATGTTCCCTATTAGCTGGGCAGTTGTTGTGGACTATGTGGTTATGGGGGTTCTCAGGTGTAGTTTACCTCTGGGGTCCAGGGTAGAGGGAGCCCACCCATAAAATGTCCTATAATTAGCAACAGACCTGCATATGCCACAACATAATTATCAAATCATCTGTTTGTAAATGTGATGTCATCTAAATGTGAATAACCTTTTCAGATCACAAATATTTTGAATATGTATTTTTGTTGACGTGTGGTCAAACCCTTATACTCTTGTGTTTGCTTCTTTTGCTTTTACTCCCCCTAGTGTTATAAAAAGTCTATTACACTTGATCCCTCAATTCCAAGCCATTTTTACAAAATGTCACTTCTTAAAACAGATTTATAAGGAGCTTTTTTATTTATACGTAAATACACCACATTATTATATCAACTGCACTAAATTAAATCTCTGTTGGTGAAATGATTTGCAGTAGGAGTAACATGTAGATGTTAGTGTGGGCTTCAGCATCACTGTGACTGATCTGTGATGTCACACCTGACTAACGCGAAAAAGCAAAGCTCAGTCAGGAGGGAGGTCAAACGTGAATCCTGTCTGCAGCCCAGAGAGAGTTTGCAATGGACACTGACAAACCTCAACAACAGTATACTGAAGCTTACTCTGAGGTCACCGTTAGTTCAAGCGCAGGTGAGAATTTTAAATTTCTTAGGCCTACAGAAATATTTAAAAAATTTTACCTATTTCTGTTTGAATTCTAATATATCAAAAGAAAAAATGTTTTGCCTCATAAATATTGCATTATTGTGTTTACTTTTGAAGTGTTTTTTGCTTTTCTTTTTAAAAACATAGATTTGTTCCATATCAATTAACCATCAAAGTAAATAGTGATTTAATTAAATTATTATCATCTAGTAATTTCAATTTTTTTATTGTATTTTATTGCTATAATCACAAAGCTGAAAGCGGCTAACATGAGCATCCTGACCTGCTTCTTGCAGATATATTACTATATTATATATATTGCTAAGTAATAGTCATGAAAAAGCCACAGACTGTTATGTATATTGTGGAAATAAATACATTTTAATACATTTTAATTATCTTGTAATAAAATAAATATATTTTATTACAAGATATACAGATTTGACACCATGTTTTTAATGTCATATATTTTATAGTTAAATAGATATGACACTCAAAAAGATAATTTCAGGTACGTTTCAGAAAGCTTCCTACCTTTACCCCCCACACTAATAGCCCCTGAAAACCAAGTCCCACAATTTGACAAATTAGTCACTTTTTTGGTCATTGTTAGACTAAGCTTAGCATAATCCTTAAGGGTTTTGGTATGTCTCTCTCTCACGATATTAAGTTTAGGTGGCAAAGCCTGCTGTCTTTTGACTTCCTGGTCCTTTGTTTGGAAGCATTGAGGCTCTTAAATCCTTCGTCTTTGGTGAACATCATTTAAAGATGTGAACCTGCAAGGTTCCAATGGATGATATAACTTGCTGTCAATAGGAAATTGCTTGCAACCAGAAAGAGACCTTTAAAACTATAAAACTCTTTCTGTTTGGAGCATCTTTAGTAATAACAAAGAGCTATACTCATAATGAATTCTCATCTTTGAATTTCATCTTTTTGGATGTAGATGTTCAAACTCACCCAAGGAAAGATTCAGGGACACTTGAGAGCACCAGAGGTGGAGGTGGGCGAGGAAGAACATACCCCTCACCATCCCGTAGACGACAAAGAACGACCTTCAGCAATGAACAACTGGAACAGCTGGAATTGGCTTTCAGACAGAACCATTACCCAGATATCTATTACAGAGAGGAGCTGGCAAGAGCTACCAAACTAAATGAGGCTCGCATACAGGTAACTCACCCTTAATATAATTACCTGATGTGGTAACTACATTTATATTTACACATTTGGCAGGAACTCTGAAACACACAAGAAATTTAAGTGTATGTGTTCCTGGTAAAGATTATTGGATTTTTGGTTAAGAAACTTCATTGATGTATAAGCGTAATTTCAGAATAAAATACAGGCATTAGATTACAGTTTATAGAGTTTAAAACAAAAGCAGTTTGGGCCTATGAAAGTTAGAGACATCATTACATTAAAGGATGTTTAATACCTGGAGAGGGCTGTTAGCATTCCCATTTAGCTCAATGGCAGATAGGAAAACACAAGTTCATTTATTTTTTAAGAGCCCCCTAAAGACACTAATAAAAAACCTTCATTGTAACATTATGCCATTTTTATGTTTCTTGCAAAAACATTTTATTTTGTCAGAATACACAACATAAATCACTGTCAATTAAAATAAATGCTATTTGGGTCCAGATGGTGTGGTTATTACACCTACCAGCAGGGGCTAAATGCCCAGGTTAACCAGCCAAGCATTGACCCCCTGGTAAGATCACTTTTGCTGACTCAAAGCTGTCGTAACCTGCCAACTTTTCTCTCCCTGCAGGTCTGGTTCCAGAACCGCCGTGCCAAGCAGAGGAAGCAAGATCGAATCACCCAGAAACCGATGCCAATTGGAGTGATGCCAGGACGTAGGCCTCTCTTTGGCAGCATGTGCGTGTCTTCCTCTGCCGTGGGACGGCAGTACCAGTGCCCACATTCCCTGCCACACATACCCCGATTCTCTTCAGTGCTGCCCCCTGGAGGCTACCCAGCCCATCCAACTACCAGCAGTCATTTCTCTTGTTCCCCAGGCTCTGCTTCATCACAGGCCATGAGACAACCTGATGACTGGTACAATCAGCTGCGCAACATTGGACCATCCACCACTTCCATGATCTCTCTGGCCTCTGTATCTGTGCTGGAACCTGCTGGTCACTGGAACTAGAAAGTGGGGAAAGGCCCATAAAAAGATTTAAACATGTCAGGTTCTTTTATGTTAAGTACTGGAGTTTAAATTACAATACATACTTTATTCTATAGCTGATTAGTGAGCCAAAGCAAACGATAAACTTTCTTTTTGTATCCTACTTTTGTACTAGAAGTTACAAAACAAATATTAAAAAGATTTTGATTTTGCAAGATTGACATTTTCTTTATTGTAGCTGCAAACACACATTATGTTTCTCCGTTATTGCTGTATAAATCTAGACAAAATAATTATACACTAATTATATTGACAACATTTATATAGGTTTTTCTTCTAAGTCAATTAGCATTAAACAGTAACAACTGATTATGAAACAAGTTTAATGTGCACTAAAAATGCTGAAATACTTCATTTACATAACACTTTAAGGACCATTTCAAACATCAAAACAAATGTTCTCATCGCACATAACATGCACAATGGATCATATGTACAGTTTAATTTCTATTCAAGTCCAAAATTTCCAAATTTCTTAGAAATAAGTTAACCATTGAGTAAAAGTGTATTATATATTGTCAAAGAATATATGTAAGATTATCAGACATGATGCTGATAGTCCCACTGTTTACATTCAGTCCTTATAGAGACTCACTCTTAAAGGACATAATTCTCATCTCTGTGTTAGAAACAGTTTTGCCTGCTCATTTTGTTTTACCCAAATAGCATTTACCCAAAATCATTTATATGTATTTTAAATTAAAATGTGGCCAATGATCAACTCTGGTACCAGATATTAAATAATCAAAAGTAACATTAGGAACAATTAAACGGGTTTAAACAGGCACATTGCAGTTACCGGTAAAACTAAACATGTAAGCTTAAGATGATCATTTAAATGTTCTCTCTTTAGAGGATTATTTCACTAAAAAACAGAACATTTGAATGAGTATTAATCATATGGATATAAATAATTTCATCTGTTTGATACAAGGGAAGGGAAATTTGGAAGAATGTTGATGCTGCTCCTTTTTTATGAGAATGAAAGTGCATGGTGACTTGCTGCTGTCAATTATTAAAATTTTGTCCAACATCTAAAGTTCCATGAAAAAGTTTTTGCAGTTTTGAAACAACATAAGAGTGATGAATAATGACAGAACTGTCCGTTCTGGGTCAACAAACCCTTTAACAAAAGACAGTTTATTAAATTATTATTCTTTAAAGCAGGCGTGTGTGTTGTCATTCATCACTAGAGAAGCAATTATGTCCCACTTTTGCTTTACATAGCCATCAGCTTTGACACTGCAAAACATTTATTCAATAACACAATATAGGATTGTTTACAGTGGATACATTTGGCAGTTTATGCATCAAGGGTCCATTTTGACAAGAGATCTACAGATGTAAGTGCAACAGTATAAATATTTCACTGATGGCAAAAAACCCAAACATCTCATGCCAATGACCCTCGCCAATCTGTTTAACTGCATTTAAAGTGGTGACATTGGAACATGAATATTCTGCTCCCATGACACTGCATACACATGAAGAGTGTGGATCTGTACATCAGAGGTAATCTGCATTCACAGTATGCCAGTTGATGTTTCAGTTGTTTTTTTTACTCTAAAGACCTTGCAAACTCTGCATAGTCAATGTAACCATCATTGTTTTTGTCATCATCTCTGAGGACATCATCAATGAGGTTGATGAGATCCTCTTCCCTCATTGGCTGGCTATCCTCTCCTCTTTCCTAGAAAGCAAAGTGACATCATTATGTTTAATCAGGAAGTAGTAAAAACAATTGTTAAAATATTTGCAAGAAATATTTCACAATGAAACAACATCATAACACATAGAAGACAGCGCTGAAAAGTGGGTAATTTTTGAACATGGTAAAAGTTTTTGCAGCGTAAAGGTGGGAGAACTCAGTTCACTTATTCAAAAGTTAGTTGCATGTATTAGTTTAAGTCCAATGGGTTTATACTTAACAGGAATTAGATAACTAGAACACTGTATAATATCAGTCATCAGTATGGACACTAACAGAATGTGTTTTTCATTTTTCTTAACTTTTTGGGCACTACATAATTTCCATACTTCCAGTTGTCATTTCACAGTTGTAATGACTTTTCTATAAATCAGAATGAATAAGTGTGTCCACACTTGACTATTTGTTTAGCACAAAAAAGCACAAAGTCAGAGGAGACTGACACACCTCTTTATGCACATGAGTGATGGCAGTGGCAAGCTCAAGTCCATCCAGCAGATTGTTGCCATCATAGTCGTGCATCTTGAAGTAATGAAGTTGCAGCTCTTGAGGAGTCATGTCTGACTCTGGTTTTTCAATCACCCCTTCTAAATGCTCCATGATATGACTAGAAGAGAAGAATAGAATCAATGAAAGACATATATTTGCAAATTTATCTGCCCGTTTTGCCATTTTGAGATTACCATCAACCTGATTGGCCAACACAATTCATTCCATCTAGTCCAAAATCTACCAATTCCTCAGACTATGAGAAATGCACATTGCCTATTGTAAAATATTTTAAGCATTTTTTATTCTTTATACAAAAGTAATTTGTATATTGAGTGTTAAAAGCCAGCAATTATATATACACACATCATATTGAATACATGATTTATTTACTTAACTCAAATACTTATTTTAACTTAATATAATACTAAAATATTATAACATTTTATTTTGTTACTTAAAGTCATAAGAACTGCAGTTTTGTGGATGGACAGACCTGTTTTTTTATAAAACAAGAAGTCTTTCTTTTTACATTATGATATTGGCTGAAAAACAGTGACAGTGACCTAGACAAGCTGCCCCAAAGCAGAGGTCATTTGACAGTGAGTGCATTTTAAAAACCAATGTCACACATATAAGCAAACTTCAAATAAGAACCATTGAAAATTCTGTTACACACTTTCATTTAATGCTGGATACACTCACTCTTTATCCTGAACCATGTTCCTATCCAGCCGGGTGATTGGTGGGGGCACTTGATTTGAGCCAGCAGGTTCTGCATGCTGTCCTCCATGTGACCATACAGACAGCACACAGCTGGACCAGAGCAGGAACCAGCCCCATAATCTGAGATGTCTTCCCTTCAATCTCATTACACTGAAACCATGCAGTTCAGAATGACAGCTTCCATTTATTACTGCAGCTGCTTGGTATTAGTACATACTGTAAGGGATAGGTTTTACCACCGATTGTATCATACACTTTAAGAATCATAAAAAAACGTCAAATATGATGACAAATGCTCATATATTTATATATACAAAACACGTCTATATTATGTTACATCTATATTAGCGTCTATATGTTATTAAGTATTAGGCACATGTCTGCCATCTGGGTGAACCTGACAAAAATGTCAGGCTTCAAAAGACATCGGGGAATGGAACAATGACATACCTATTACCAGAAAAGGTGAAATATAATCAATGCTAGAAGATTATTATGAATATTCTATTATTACTGCAGGTTCAGTCTAGACACCTAAACACCAGTTATACATACACTCGTTTTCAGTTTAAAGTAATGCGAATCAGATGCACACAAGGTACATTCTGCAACAACATAACACCATCAAAATCAAATTGACTTACCTGCTATAAAACAGATTTAATGGGTAAATATTCGCGATGTTTGTTCCGACACAGCTGAGTTATAGAACTCCTACTGTTTACTCAGCTCCGTTATTTTGTGACTGCTTTTGCTTGCCGTAGCGACCTTTCAACTCATGGACACGACAGCTAAATTCTGATTGGACGGGGCAAGTTTTTGTTGGAACTGTACCTGTGTGCCCATTTTATTTTTTATTCATTTTTTAATGTGTTATAATGCACAAGTAACGGTGTATACACAACACTGATTATTAAATGTACAAATATAATATAAATTTACACAATTAAGTTTATATTATGGAGAAGTTGGAGGCAACTAGAATGTCCAGTTTAAATTATTTAGTGTTTTGTGTAAAGTTAATGCAAAACGTTAATACAAAAAAGGATCTTATCACTCAGAAATGTACATGTGTACGGCTGGACACGGCAGCTGAGCGCTGATTGGATTTAAGAAATGCGTCACAATAAGGCAGACTCTAGTGCACTGGGCAGTAATCCACGCGCTGTCTGTAGCATGCAAGGGGAGAATGAATGGTCGCAAGTATGACTCTCGGTGATGATAACAATGATGATGATTTTGTGGCCAGTTAATTATTCACCACGCTCAGCTGTATGGAAAACCTCTACAGAGAAAATGAGAGGGCCAAATCTCTTTTTCGACGACTGGAGGTTCAGTTTACAGTATATTGTTGTTGATATCGTAGAAATGTGCGTAAGGATAGCCAATAGATTTGTGTGTGATGTTTACTAGTAACCTTAGCTCGTTTAGTAGAATATAGACGTTTCTATAGATATGGGAAGATCGGGATTGACAAATTGTTTTATTATTAGACCAGATGGATAGATGGACATTTTATGAGTTACTTGCTAATTACTAAGTTTAAAGGCGCTGTTTAGGCAATGGCAAAATTATTAAAATCGCTTGCAGCAAATGTGACCAAGTTTGTGAGTTTTTGTAATTGTGCGTGTCTGGCTCAATAAAAGCTGTAAAATACACATCGTGATGTTTACGTCGTCCACTAGATGGCACCCCCATCTCGACAGGGTGTCCAAGGCAGGTGCCCAAAGTTCATTTTATTGTCATTTGCCTTTTGTGGCAGGTGTTTGCATCGAATCTATATTTTACTATTTTTACATAAACAGAGTCGGCCTCATCTCAGACTATATGATGTCAGCAGCTCCCTCTTTTGAGTTTGGTTATTATCTCCCTCTGGTTATTTAATTACAACAAGTCCTGCAAAGAGTTAACCAGATTTAATTGGTTTAATAGATTTAGTCATTTGGCAGTAGAGGGATTTCAGGGTAATAGGACGTAGTGGTCAAGGACAGTGCTTTGCTTAAGAAGAGATCCTAAAGACCCCTCAAACTGCATATATGCTCCCAGTACTACTAACCCACGTATGTTGCAACCCTGTAAATGATATTTTCAATGCACAAAATCCATTAAACTTTAATAACTGTTAGGTTTGTGAATCATTCTTTATTCTCAATTGTTTTCCAAGCATGCATTCATTGTATCCTTTTCTTTACAAAAAAATTACCACAATAGGCCTAGCAAGAAAAATACACTAAATGAAAGAAAAAATCTTCTTACACTGTTAAAAGGAGATCCCATACTAATGTAACACATGTTGCAGTGAATGTACTATTGTTGATATTTTGGCAGACCGTGTAGGAAACTATGGCATTCTTTGAGGTATCATGGGATACCATGAAAAAAACTGGTGTGTAAATGGTGTGATGGACATTTCGTTCCCTGGTATATATCATAGTATGATATTACCATTAACACCATCAGTATCATAGTAGCCTAAAGCCACTGTACTTTTGTTACGGCATGGTTACTGTAATGACATTAAATTTGACAGGGCACCAAACTTACTGTGAAAAATGTGTACATGGTTCCCATTATGTTGGAAAGCCTAAAAATATCATGGAATATTAAGACTGAAATTTCAAGGTCTGGCCATGAAGGTCATGAAAACGATTAGAATTTAAACTTAACCGGTAAGTCATTAAAATATATAAATGTAAATTAAATACTAGTTATTCTGAGCTAAATAATTATTTTGAGCTAAATAGATCTAAAAATTGCTTTTCGTGATTGCAATGTCCATAAAACCTCATCCAGTAATCACGAACGACTGGAAAAGTCATGCAAATTGCTTGGTCTAAAGACGTGGAAACGCCGAAGTGTTGTGATATCAGACGGGTGCAAACGCGGAGGAAATCGCAGCTAAAGAGAAAGTGATTGGTGATGTTTTAACTCTTATTGAATCATTAACAGGAATTATCGATACCTATCGACTTAAGACACTTAAATGGACAAAGCCTCCCAATGTTTTCCCGTTTGTGATAACTTTGCACATGCTCAGTGAGTTTTGCGTTGACAGTCAGCAGTCACTCCTCTTGTGTCGGTGGAGTGCGGGCACAGAGACGCCGCCGGAATGACAGCGCGGCTCTCATTCTCTCAGTACCGCTTAGAGGCGGAGGTCGATCGCTGCCGGGCGGAGTGTCAGTGGGAGAAAATACCGTCTTTAGTGGAGCAGCTCACAATAGCGCGAGTGCATGAGGATGGTAAGTGCCAGAATAGAATGGAAGAGACCCAGCAGTGATGAGTGTGCGTGTGTGTCTTGTTCCGCTTGAACTTTGTACCTTTCTGTTAAACTTTATACTTGTTTTTAAAGTGTGCCCTGATACTAATTACATGCACTTTCTAAACGTCTCTTTTAGGGTGTGTGATTTATTAATGCATTTTTCGGTTATGAGAGAGTCAGTATTGGGACAGTATCTGTGTGTATAAAGAGAGTTACTCATATGAATCAGATGAGAATGCACACACCCTTTAGTTAATACAGGTAAAAGCTTCTGCTTAAAGGGACAGAATCACGTTCATGATGATTTCAAAGAACTCACGTACATGATGATTTCAAAACTGTATTATTAGTTTACTGTGGAAATCAGTTTACACTGAAAGTGATTTGTGAAGTAAAAAGTGTTTGGAAGTACTTTTTCAACAGTTGAGCAGACTGGTGACTACCAGTGGGAGTACAGATAGTCATGTAATCCAGCATCTTATACAACTGAATACTGCAGTCAAGTATGCTTAGTACCGCACAGCATATTCTAGTCAAATACCAGTGATTTGGCCAAAAAAAGAAGAAATGGCCCATAAATTACATACCCTCAAGGCAGACCAACTCTGATTGTGTTGGTCTGAAATAAGAAATTCATGTATGCCTAAGATGCCTTGAGGGTGAGTAAATTATAGAACATTTTTCATTTATCGGTGGAGTATCTCTTTAAGAGACAAAAAGTAAAAGTAACCTTAAGAGTAGACACAGGAACTTCTTTGTTTTCATATAGCTAGAAGTACAACACCCTAAACCACATGAGAAGAAGGTGAAGAAACTGCACACAAACAGTTTTTGTACAATGAACTTGCATACTGTTATTGTAAATGAGCATCAATAGGTTTGATTGGCAGGACAGATTTTCAGTGAATATTAAATTAAATGTCAATCTGTTCCTTACACAAAGCTATCAAATGGCTTCATAGATCATCTACGACGTATATATCACTTTTATGGCACTTTTTTGAAGTTTAAAAGTAATTATAATCATTATATGCTTTAGTTGTATGTACAAAAGTAGCTTGGACATTGATAATGACAGTGTTTTTTGATAATGACAGTGTTCGTTTAACACCCAGCTAATTCCTCTCACATTACCACACAGTGTTCACCTTGCTAAAGTCAACAAGGTTAAGGTGACATACTGTTTAAACTCTGTATAATTGCTGTTGTTATATCGATAGCTCCAATCTAGAGGTTAAAACATGGCACACCAAGGGGGTGTGTCCTCCACCATCCAAATGAGATGTCTGACCCAACAAGTCTGGTTTCGCCACTGCAAACAGACACTAATTTGCCTGTGGAAACCAAATATTACGCCACAGAACTTTTTGCATTCTATTTATTTTGCAATGGCCTGCAGCTAGACTTTTTAATTGTATACTGTAGCTGCGTCTTATTTTTGTCTTTTTATACTGAGGAAAAAGTTAGTCAGCTTGACATACAGTATAACAGAAGTCTGGATTCAGTTGGGAGTGAGAGGTCAGACCAAACAGGAAACACCTCATCCACAGTGTTTATACAAAATATGCATGAAGGCAAATGTTTTTTAAGCAAACCTTTTTGGACTTTATATTTGAGCCAAAACAAACACAAAATAATTCTCTTAAACCTGATCAAAAGCTGTTGTAGATCAGCATGCAATCTGTACACGTTTATCAGTGCATGCCATTCTGTCAAGATAAAGTCCTGCTGGATGATAAATTACACCATGAAGTCATTTCCCCACAAAATGCTGTTCCTGACATGATGCTGGTCTTCATTCTTAAAAGAACAGAATGATGATACACTGCCATAATCAGTCACCTCAGAGCTGATGTTCTATTGTCTTTCTTACATCAACTTTACCCACATTCTCTGTCTATCTGTCTGTCTGTTTCTAGATGATTACAGGACTCTGCTGTTGGCAGAAGCCCTACTGGAGGAGTGTTTACTAGAAAACGTGACCCTGCTGAAGAATTCCACGCCTCTAACGGAGCAATCTCAGCCCAAACTCGCCCAAGCCAAAGCTCACCTTGACAGCATCCTCTGCAAGGGACGTCTGGAGGTCTGGGACAACTTGAACTGAAATTTCATCTTATATAAGTGCAAATGACAGTTAACTAAGTGAACTTTAAAACACTTCCTATTTATCCTACTTTGGAAAATGTTGAAATCCGCCAAATTATCAAGCTTTTGCACTTTTCAAATGTAGGTCTGTAGAAGTGTTGAAGGGTAGCTTTAAACAGAATTTTACAGTAATTATTTTCAAAAACAGAAAGTATTTACAAAAATACTGTTGTAATTGCTATCAACAGGTTTTTCTCTTTTCAATTGATAAGCACTTGTCTCAAGCCTAATTTTTTTCTGTATAATTTAGCAGTTTATAAGCATAAAAATAGCACATAAAAAATGCTTTGCAATGGCACACTTCATTCCAATCCCAAATTTAAATTTTTACCCCTTTATAAGGCCACATTACAGAAAATTACACTATTTATGGAAAAGCTCCAGTTCGCTTATATGAGTCATTCTGTAAAGCTTTTCCGAGCAAGCAACAATAACCAGGGTTTGGCAGAGCTTAACAAATGATTAGTTGTAAACGTTTTAAGGTTCTTGCATTATGTGATTGTTGCAATGGTAATATAAGAGCTAAACAATGATTAAATGTAGTGTTTTTTGTTTTTTAACTTGTCAGACTAGAAGAATCATCAGTCATCTGTGTTACCATTTTGTTTACCTCACCACTGATTTCCACTGTTCCCCTGTAGCCGAGATACCTAAATGAAGCTCTGCTCCTCTTGGCTAAAGTGCACTATGTGCAGGGCCACTACAGGGATGCTCAGGGCATGTGTGCCAGAGCGGGAGTCGATGATTTTACTCGCCAGGAGCAGCCTCTATACCAGCTGCGCATGCTGGCAGAGGTGTTTGTCATCAAAGGTATAAACAGCTCATTCATCCTGACTGATTATTGTGTAATTACAATAATACGATGACGAGGTACATTACATATAATACATTGACACTTTATTTAAAAAAGCTTCCTGTAGCATGCCATCAATTACATTGAATAACAACGATGATAATGAATCCCGTCTAAAGTTTTGGCATGTATAGTCATGTGAGAAATTGGAAAAATCCAAGGTCTCCAAGATTTCATTAGTTGCAAGAAATCAGAAAAAAAAGCCAAACCAGTGTTTTATGTGCTAGTTAGGAGATAATATGGTAAACATAAGTAAAGAATAAGTAAGTATTACAAATAATAACTTTGCATAAAGTCTGATTGAAATTTAAGTACGTCCCTCGGGTAAATGTATTGCAACAAAGTGACCAAGTGAATAAAGTGACTATAGTGAATAATATTGCACAACTCAGTCCTCATTTAGTGTATTTGTGCATATTTAGTGCACACATTAGTCTACATATAGTGCATGTGCAACTGTAGTTTCTAAAGAGTATTCACACATGTTCCCTGGAGTTCAAAGTAGTGAAGGACTATGGTGATGGAATCTTCCGTAGACCCATTTGCTTTGTATGCAGACTGATATGGGTCAAAGGAGGGGGAGGCTGGATTTGATGTGCCTGTGATTGCAACAAGTCTGTAGTCATTCAGACTGTTAGTGGCTTGCTTTTTAGGAACAGGGATGATAGTAGTTGATTTTAAGCAGGATGGGATAATGACTGATGACAGAGAGGTTGAATACCTTTGTGATGACCCTGGTGAGATGTTTGGCACAGGCTTTGAGTACCTTACCAGATACTCTGTCAGGGTCAGCTGCCTTTCTTCTGTGTAAGGTTCTGAGTACCTATCTCACCTACCATTCCTGTAGGGTAAGGGGGCAGGTGCAAGGGGTTCTTTAAGGTGGTCAATTGGAGAAAACAGGCAAAGAAATGGTTCAGTTTCTCCGCCAGTGAGGCATCAGCATAGAAAATGCTTGTTTTTTTGTAGTTAGGGATATCTGAATTCCCTGTCACATTTTCCTTGGATTACTGTCTGTTAGATGATCCTTGATTTTTCTTTTGTAAGTCTCCTTAGCCTGTTTGATAGCTCTCCTCAGGTTAGCTCTTTAAAGTAATGACTGGACCTCACTTGTCATCCAGGGTTTCTGTAACACCCAGATCTTTTTGCTAACAGTGACATTGTCTGTACAGATTTTGATATAGAACAACATGCTTTTTGTGTACTCCAAGTCCTGCTGTTCAAATACCTCCCATGCTGTTTGTACAAAGCACAAACAGTATATAAGGAGCACAAACAGCATATAAGTACTAGAGCTGTTTAAATGCAGGGGCTGTGTATTTATACAGTTAGGTCATTTCCATTGCTCCATTCCATTGAGACTTTGCCTGAAGCATGTTTATATTGGATTCAACACCAAGCTGCAAGTGTACAAGTTTTTAAAGTGTACAGCCCTGTGGCTACAGTATGAATAACTATTAATATCTGCATTCACAGAGAAGTGTGTGTGCGGGCCGGAGCGTTTTCTTACATATCATTTCATGGGACAGACTTTAACCAAACAGTTTTGCGTCATTATCTACAGGAAAGCGTCTATGTGTATATATATATATATATATATATATATATATGTGTGTGTGTGTAGTTAGAATTTAAAATATTTTTTCACTTGTTCTGTGTGTTTTTGTAATGTTTTTTCATGATTTTCTTATACATTCTCTCTCACTAATATTAATACAAAACTTTTTGATCATTTTATTTATGGTAATTACAGTAATCACCATTACGATGTATATCATACTGTGGTAGTACCATGGTATTATCATCTGATACATTACTGCACCATGGCACTCTGACAATGCTTTTATTTAGAGGACACATAATAAGGTTTATTTGTTCATTTTCATGTATGTCACATGATCCAAATTTATTTAGTGTCAAATATCAGGAAACAATACAAACAATTACAACTAAAAAGGGGAACTAAACAATATTTATACCCTTATAATATAATAATAATACCCAATTACAGTATTCGATATATATATACTTTTACAAATTGTGTAATTTATTAAAACCCAAGTTACAAGTATGAGAACTGGTAATATTCACACAGACACACTGGTTATTGGGCAGATAAAGATCAGACTTGGCTTGGCTGCTTTTTTATATGGACGCCCATGTCTGTACACCCTACCAAAGATTCACACACAGACAAACTGGAAATGCATAATATTTTCTTTTGGCTAATATTAGATTGCAGAACCCATGCAAATCAGTCTCTAGACAGACATGCCAGGCAGAGCTTGTGGTGGTTGTTCTGTTCTTACAGAGATTTAGTAATCCGCACAAATGATAGTGACTCACTGATGTTTGTTACCGAGCTGTCTGTCTCTCTGTCTGTCCATCCATCCGTCTGCTCAGATTATTTGTATTTAAGATAGGCTCTGTTTCGCTGAGAAAATTGCAGTAACACTTTATTTTACAGTGTCTTTGTTACACTTTACATGTATTGTGGATAATTACAAGCAACTAGCCATAAAACAAACCGTAGTCCAATAATATGTACATGTTTGTGTTGCTCATGTTGAATCAGATTATCACTCGCAGGTATTATGTTCCACTGACTCACTAAAGCAAGTTTCAACCCACATTTGGTGTGGGATAATTTTGGAATATTATAAATGTGGAGCTCTGCTCAGAAGTTGTTGAATGTGTACAGCTGTGTAGTTCCGTATTTCTGTTCTGCACTTTTATTTCCTCAAATTTGTATGGAACTAGTGACTACTGAGTAAATATGATGTAGTAAGATGATGTGGATGAATCTGAGAGGGCACAACATGTCAGCTAGGGTCAGTGTTGTGGTTATTCATTCACAAAACAACAGTTGATAATACAGTTGATTAATTGATTAATACCATTAAATTAATTGTTTTAAAAGGACTTTTAAAATTGTTTTAAAAGGCTCCTGCCTGTAGCCTAGGAGAGCATTCATTTATTTACATGGCCATTTTCTAACCAGGATTCCTTATTTCAGACAGATGGAGTGTATAAATGGGAAAGTCTTCTAATGTTTCAAAAGAACATTTTATATGTATGTTGTAAGACCTTTCTACAAGTAATAATTGCATCATATGTTTAACTAAGTCTAGTTTTGTCTGTTATTTATACTATAAGTGTAAGAGAACTGTGCATCGCTCCATTTGTCCATTTGTTCTTCTTAGCTTGCTGGTGATTGTAATCCCGGTTTACAATCAAGTTTACAAAGAAACCAAAATTTATTGCTCTCTGTGAATGTCCAGGTTTGTCTTTGGACCATCAACATGTGTCTGGTGCTTCCCGGATTAGACTGTCTGAGAGAGATGAAGAATGCCTTACATGTTACCTCATGGCCTGTGATGCTGGGCTGTTGTACCTGCAAAAGCTGGATAAGGTGTGTGTGTCTGCAAGAATTAAAACCTTTTAAATATGTAATATTATGATTGTAATTGTTCCATTCTTGATTCTGATTGGTCAATCCTGTTACTTCTTACTGTGTGTGTTTATTTTGCTAGACTGTAGGCACACCAAGTTCCAAAACAGCTAAAAGTGGCTCATCTGTCCCTCCCTTTGACGTGGACCCAGGGTTCTTCCTTCAAGCAGCTCTTCAGAGTGCATATCTGTCACTGCTGCGCAAAGGGTAAGCAGATCAGACTCTGTACCCACAATTCTGTGCCCTTATTATATTAAGCATGTGCACACAGCTACAGTATCTGTGTCAGGTAAACCATTTACTGATTCCATGTGAATATATGATCAGTGTGTCAACACTGCTTGTACTGTGTCAACACAACCCCTGTTAAGGGGTGATGTGCTAATAATGTCCAGAAGGTGTCAGTCTTACAATAGAGATGATGTTGCATGAGGTCTTGCTTTTCTTGAAAATTAACCAAATTATTTTTGTCCTCTGTATTGTTGGCAGTGCAAGAGCCAAACACCATAAACACAAGTGCTACAGAAACACATTTTTTTAACATTTTTTTATTTCCAGGTTTAAATGAAATAAAAAGACTTGTGGACTCCACTGTACAACTAATCATTTTTTTACATACAGTCAGTGTAAACAACAAAGTATGCAGTACGCAGTAAGCTGACATTCTATCATGAAGATTGTCTTTATGTGGGTCAGAATACATTTCCTGCTGTCTCACTTCATGTGACATCATCCATAGTTATCATCTGTGTTATTTTGTCCTGCTAAACCTTTCTTCATCTTTCTTTTTTGTACAACAATCATTTTTGATCCCACACTCAGTTCTTCTTGTATGTGTGTGTGTGTTTGTGTTAGCCACTTGGCTCAGGGGACACACCAGCTGCGACGGGTCATGAAGGCTGTTGAAAGTCGGGGTTCTCAGAGTTTTCGGAAGGTGAGAGTCCCA
Source organism: Botia almorhae (assembly GCA_036877575.1). Taxonomy (NCBI): domain Eukaryota; kingdom Metazoa; phylum Chordata; class Actinopteri; order Cypriniformes; family Botiidae; genus Botia; species Botia almorhae. The sequence goes on along the minus strand of JAZGTJ010000799.1, from coordinate 10,315 downwards.
AGTTCTTGTGGTGAAGCACAGCCACACTCACACAGGTCCGCTCTTCTTTATTAGTAAAGAGATACTTTACTACTTTACTATAATTTTTAAGATATTTTAATTTTTACATGTATATTTTTTTCATAACATGCATTATTTTCCACCCTCTCTGACTCTGCTTCATGATTCAGGTTGCTTTGCCTTTAAGACTTTTGTTTAAATGTCCTGTTTCCATGTGAAATAAATAACATTGCTTTTCTGTAAGAAAGAGATGTTGACTGTTGAGTCTAATATAGTTTAGATTCGACGCCTTTAATACCAGCCTCTTTACAAAGCTGCATAATATTGTAACAGGATTACAACACAACCTGTGTGACATAAAACACAAACTGTTCATACTGAAATGATTAGGGACCTTGTTAAAAAATTAATTTCAGCCACTCTCATGCAGAATTATGTAAAACAGCATACAAAACAGCAGTAGTTTCCATATAGCCGAGAGAAGCACAAGTCTTACTTTAATTAGTTATATTACAACTGGGTAGTGCTATCAATCCTACTTCTTTATCCTTCATACTGCCTCAGAGTCATGGGGGAGCCAAGCTGACAAGTTGTTTTGTAAATTGGTTTTAATGCAATAACATACAGTATGTTATAATAATGTTGTGTTGTGTTATTTAGACAGTAGCACGCAGACTTGCAGAAGTGTTGCTGAGTTCAGTGAGTGAGGATGCTTACTGGGGCCCACTGACACCCCCACCACCCACCTGGCTAAACAGAGAGGGAGTTGCACACCCTAAAGATGCCCTGTACCCCTCGTCCAGACCACCACAGCACTACAGCACTGAGGGGTCAGACTCTGGATCTTTCTCTGTCTATCTGTCTATTCCTTTTATCCTCTTTCTGTCTCATTCTCTCTGCAGGGCTGAACAATAAAGGTTTTACTCTGCTGGTCAAGGGGTCAGTGGTTCAGATTATTATGGATAATATTTTTATTTGGCATTTATATTGGCATTATAATTGCCTAGTGACTGCCCTGCTTTCTAGATATAGGTAATGGAATCAACCATTAAAAACCTGTAACTGCTGATAAAAACCAAAGCAATAAACAAGGGAGGACTTGAGGGAAAAGGTTTGCCTGCTTTAATATTCAGGGCATGCTGGAACACTGTGCTGTGAATAAAACATACTGTAACTGTACCTGTGTTTTCTTCAAGATGCCCAGCGAGAGGAAAAATACAAGAGAAAGAAAGAGAATGAGAGATTTCAAAGTGACACACAATAAATCTGCATAACTGAAATGATAACATATAGAATGAAGATCGCAGTGTAGTTTTAGTACAGCAGACTATGATGGGATTATAAAAGATATAAAATAAAGTGAGATTTATAAAGAAAAAATTTAAATGAAGTGGAAATATACCCAGACTAAGTGGAAATTTACCAATAAAAGCATGTGTTAAAATAAAAAATAAAGGGACACGTGAGGAGAGAAGCCCTATGAAGACCAGTTGAGTCCGGAGAGCTCAGTTACGGAGTGACATATGTAACTAGAGACTGTCTCCCACACACACACTTGTGTGACATGTTTATTCCTTTTCTTTTTCCACGTTGCAGAAGTTTCTGTCCACAGGACGTGGTTGAAGAGGCGGTGCTGCTGCTCCTTATCACGGAATCTATGGTGAGAATCTTTATTCCTCACATTCATGCTTTGTGGTGTGCTGTGTTGTTTAATGTGTTGTCTCTGTAGTTGCTGCTCAGGATGTAACACATACTTTTGTCAACAGTCATAAAGGAATTGTTCAGCCAGTAATTATTACTGTGTCATTATTCACACACCCTTGTTTGTTCCACACCTGTATGCTCAACTGGTACATTGTGGCACTATCAGTAATATTATTTTATATATATATATATATATAATTATATATATATATATATATATATAATATTTTAATATTATCATTAATAATATTATTATTATATTAATTTAAATGTTATAGTGCATAGTTTTACAAACAGTTTACAACAGTCTTTTTGTGTTGTTGTCGAACTATTCCTAACTTTTATACATAAATTCTATACATAACTTTTATACTTAAATATACCATGCTCTCTCTCGCCCCCTGTAGGCCAGTGGCGAAGCAGTGATCAGCCGCACACCAGAGCATCAGGAGGACAGAGAATCCAGCATACAGGATGCCTCCTCTGTCTATGACCTGCTGAGCATCGGCATGGCCAGAAGGGGGCAGTACGCCATGCTGTCACAGGTAAGATCCTCTCTGTGAACCACCCCAGTCTCTGCTCACAGGTGTGAAGAAACAACCTGTTTGGTTTGCTTCCAACCAAACCTGTTCCTTGTTCTTTCTTTTACCCTCTCTTTCTACATCTCCCAGTTTACTTCTGTGTGGTTGATCTTCTCCTCGTCCTTTAGGTTGTTTTGGTACTAATGCTTTGTGTGCTGGCGACTGTTTACTCAGAGATATTTTAAGATGAATAAGATAAAATTAACCTATATCAAATGTTTTCATGGAATCAAATTTATGTCCACTTTCCCACACATTTACCATAATGTGATGTGTACATCATACACACAATCCCTTATGAATGCTAAAAATAAACAAGATCCTTCCTAGAAATAAGTTATGCCAAGTCATGTCATCCACATTGTCATGTCACTTTTTTCTCTCACATACATTTTTGGATAGTTGATTCGTTTTTTCAAACTGCTTCCTATAAACCGAATGACCTTTATGTGCATATGTGTTCCTGTGTGTGTGCTTGTTTGTCATCAGTCTTTGGAACGGGCTATGAAGTTCTCCTATAATGAGTTTCATCTTTGGTACCAGCTTGGCTTGTCTTTGATGGCAAGTGGAAAGGTGAGCTTCCTGTACTGTTAACTTTACAGAATACTCCATTCATTTCTTTACATTTTTTTGTGATAGTTGATAGATAGTTTTTATAAGTAATTGTGTAAGTACATTATGGAAAAAATAACAGGCTATTGTCCAAATCAAATTTGCTTTTGATAGTAAAAGGCATGTATATATCTGCCTTTATGTAATTGGCTAAAGAAGTCAAATTGATCGTTCCGGGCTCTGTAAACTGCAGATCAATGCAGAGTTCTGCACTGGATATGGATATATCATAATATTTATATATCTTTATTGCTATCTTTATTCATTGCTGGTGTTGTTACTGCACTCACATTAGCATGCATATGTGAACACTTATATGGAACGTGCATTTACTATATTTTACAGAATGCAGCTGCAGTCTCTGTTCTCAAAGAGTGTGCTACGATGAGACCACAGGACCCCACCCCACCTCTGCTAGCGGCCAAAGTGTGCATCAATCAGCTGCACTGGGTGAGCGAATATTTAATCAGCAAATAAAATCCACTTTCCTCTCCATATAAGAAATTAGATTTCCAAGCACCACTGCAGTGGTCTGCAGTTTTTAAAATGTTTTTATACTATACAAACTGTATATTCTATCCCCCTGGATTTTAAAAAAAGAACATTCTGTATGATTTATAAATTGTTTTCCTCATGGGGACCTAAAAATGTCCCTAGAAGGTCAGAATTTACTGGTATTACTACACTTGTGGGGACATCTGGTTCCCATAACGTAGGGAATACCAGGACAATGCACATACACACACACTACAGCACTATAGCGTTTGAAGTTGACAGAGATTAGGACACATCTGTTGGCAGAGCAGTACTAAATACAGACAGCTCACCATAAGAGGCTTATAGCACAACAGAGCCCTACAGCCACAGAAAGCTAATGTGTACAGGTTTAATGCCAGACAATGCCAGTTCCTTATCAGATCATGTTAGGGCTTATCCTTCACACTGATTCATGACAGCATGTTCAGCATTTGACTTCAGTCTGTCACTCATTGTGGTGATATGAAATACAGTTGGTTTTTGGTGTTCGAAAACACCTTTTTATGAATGGACATATTACACATTTTGGCAGTTGTTTTTGTTAAAATCATTATATGTTTGCCATGAAGTTGCTAATCAGATGATTTCTTTGCCACAAGTAGAATTTGAATCTACAACCTTTAAGTTTCCAGCCCAAATCTTTAAAGGAATAATTCACCCATTGCTTATCCTATATTTATTGACACCCTCATGTCATTCCAAATCCCGTATGACTTCTTCCAGAAATAACTTCTTCCACTGTATTATTTCTTTCAGAAAACAAAGATGTTTATGCTGAATGTCAAAAAAATGCTTTAAGATGATAAGATTTCAAGTGTGAAGTGTTTAAATGTGTTTAATACAGTTGATGTGTGTGTGTCAGCTGGAGGAGGCAGTATCTCTTGCTGGAAGTGTGGTTGCTTTGGGAGAGTGTGCTGCTGAGTTTCTTCCTCGGGCACATCTCGCTATAGGCCTGTGCCGAAGTCTGCAGGCTTCCGACGGTAAGCACAGCCTCACTGCTGTTTTACACCACCATTATCTCTCCGTGGATGTGAGAATATTATTCAGGCCTCCAGCTGTCTTCAGCTGCTCACTTCACTTCATGTGTGAGATGAGTCAGTCTTTATTTGTGTGTGTACAGCCACGCTGAAAGCCGACCGGGATGAATTCAACAGAAGAGCACTGCAGTCACTACGGAAGTACGTCTGATGTTATCCTCATTCTGCTGGGCGTGTTCCTGTAGATTTAACTGTATTTAGGATTTTAATTGACCTTTTTTAGCTCTGCCTTAAAAATGTATCTGACCAATCCTACCATAGCAAAAATTGCCATGGTGATTACCAACTAATTTTTGTAGCACTGATCCAAAAACACCAATAAAATAACAATTATTTTTCCAATAAAAAAAATCTTGACATTAACATGTATGCATTAATATACATTTACATATTGATAATTGTAAGGCAATGGTCTGATGTCAGGTTAGCAGAAACCTCACATAAAGGTCCAGAGAGACGTAGACAGAACTGATTATTTGTCTGGTTGTTCTCTGATTGCAGAGCGTATGCACAGGACCCGCAGGACCCCCAGATCACTTTCTGCCTCTCTCTGCAGCTGGCCCTGGTCCGACAGGTCAGCCGATTTACACACAGAAAATGTTCCAAATTTTGTGTTCATCTGTGGAAGCAAGGAAATCTGATCTTTTGTACAAAGTAGTTCCCATGATCAGTGCCACAAATTAACCTACATTTAATTAGTTATTTAGAAAGAGTACAGAATGTTAGATATTTGCTCATTTTATGTTATAACTTTTCTGTACTTTTAAATACAAAGTTTTAATGGGTTTTTTAATGTGGTGTATTGTTTGCTACAGTATGTGAACAAATTCTCTGTGCTTGTGGCAGGTTTCAGAAGCGATGGAGCCTTTGCAAATGGCTCTGAATGTTCATGGTGATGATCTCCACTCTTTACACCTGTTGGCTTTACTGCTCAGTGCCCAGAAACACTACCAACCCGCCCTTGATACACTTAAACTCGCCCTTAACCAACACCCGGACAACTTTAAGTATGTGTAAATGTGTGTGTGTCTGCAGATCTTATTTTGCACAATACTTATTTAAAATTCAGCCATTACTTAGTTAGATCACCATGTGGGGTCAGTATTGCACTATGGTGTTGCATTGAAAGAAAATGAGGAGAAAAATTATACATACAGTACAGGAGTACATACAGTGTCTCTCTCTCTGTGTCTTTGCTTTACTTGCATCACTGCATTGCTGCTCCTGTGTACGCACACATTCTGAAGAAAACACACACATACCTTCACATTCATTTGGTTTCACCCCTCCACCCTCCAGCACACACAGATATCCACCCACTTCACTTCAGCAGAAAAATAGCCAGACAGGTAGAGCACCTGAAGGAGAACTGAAGGTTGCCTACCAGAGGCTGAGTGGTTGATATAATACCAGTATACTGATGTTACACTGCTATTATAATTATATTTAATTATAATAGCATTTAATTATAATAGCTAATGACTCAGCCATATAATGTGGTATACTGCATATATAACAAATTTTTATCAACTGTATTAATTTAATTATATTAAATTATAAATATGGCAACAAAATGAGAAAATGAATTAAGAAAATGTGTATTGTCATTTGCAAAGACAACAATACTCAATATCTCAAATTGGCCAAATGCTGGCGGTATTGCCATATTGCTGGGGCTTGAAAGTTTTACAACAGATATAGCTAGTAGGCTTTGTGGGCACCATGATGTTCATTAATGACAGTTTATTAATAACTGGAGTCATTGTGTGTTTGTTTAGTTTGCTCTTTACCAAAGTGAAGCTGGAGGAGGCTCTGTTTGGCCCTGCAGTAGCTTTAAAGATCTGTGGAGAGATGTTAGAGTTGTGGCAGAGTCGATACGACTTCACCCGACTCAGGTAATCTACTGTACTGTGTGTGCATGAGAGACTGCTTTAATGAGTTCCTCAAGTGTCTGTCTGTGTTAGATGTTGTGACTGAATGTGTTTTGCTGTGTGTTCTAGTGAAGAAGATGACAGTAGTAGTATGCCTCCAGATCCAGGCCCACTAAGCAGGAAACCTAGTGGCCTCCACCTCACACTTCCAGACTTTCAGGAGACAGAGACCGGTGTGTATGGGCATGTGCTGTGAGTGAGTGTGATTTCTTGTGTTTGTATAACTGAAACGTGTCATGTTGTGTCAGGGTCTCAGAGCGCCCTCTCTGTAGCTGTGTCTCGGCTGGAGAAGGCCATGTCTGAGGTGTCTATCCTTAGCTCCGCCCACAGGCAGGGCCCTGCCTACATTTGGACCACTCTGGAACGTATCTGGCTGCAAGCAGGTATGTTTTAAGTGAAAAAAATACTCTTTATTTCCTTAGTGTTAAATAAATGTTAGTTAAAAAGATTTTAGGGAAGCTCTGTTATCTACAGCAGTAGTCTAACACTGTGTATCTATTTGGCAACAGGTTAACATTATTTTACTCACCTTTGGCCAAGATGATGTCAGCAGAAAAGGAAAGACTTTTCTAAGGCAGAGCTGAAGTTACTGTATTTTAGTGAAATATTTACAATAAGACCAGTAATGTGAATTAAGAAAGTAACTAGGGTCAGTTTTGACTTCAAATTAATTTAGAATAATACATCTGGGATGTTCTCGCACAGTGAAGGCCTGACATTATTTGGATGTTATTTTTGCGTTATTTATATGCTGCTCTGCATAAAAAACATTTCCCAGGGATCTTAGAGTGGGTGTTTGTGCCCTCTTGTTCCCATTCCCATCATTCCTCTGGCATGGGTTCATTTCCTGTCTAATATGGGACACATGCTGGTTCTGTGTCTCAAATGAGAGAATGTGAGAGTGCAAGCAGAGCTGTTCATCGACTTAAGAGAATGGGTGTGATGTAATACTGACAGTTAAAAATAGTAAAAGCCCCATTTATTACTACTGAAAGCAGACCAGCATCCTAAAAGTTTTGGTTTATTACATCAGCAGTCTTTTGTAATAGGTGAACCTTTTTCAATGTGAGAAATATGATTTCTGAAAATGCAATTAAGGGTTTTACAATATTCCTTATTTACAGTTATGCAAATTGTAGAGCAGCTCGCAACACTGAGATCATAGGTTTGATTCCCAGGGGATGCGTAGATGCATAGTAAATACCTTGGATTAAATAATCTTTCAAATGCATAAATGCAAATTCAAATGAGTTATTATGATACTTATTATGATACTAATATAATACTTATTATGAAGTATTATACTAGATTATAAGATTTTCCTGAAAGTGATGTGATCTGCACTAAAGTATGGTGACCCATACATGGAATTTGTGCTCTGCATTTAACCCATCCAAGTTAATGCACACACACACACTCACAGGAGGAGTAAGTAGTGAACACACACACTGCAAATCGTGACCACACACCTGAAACAGTGGGCAGCACTGCAGTGCAATTGAGTTAAAGGTGCCTTGCTCAAGGACACAGTTGTTTCCTTCCGGTATTGAGTCAAACCAGCAACCTTTTGGTAATAAGTCCAACTCTATTACCAGTAGGCCACAATCGCCTGTAATAAATTTAATCAATATCCTCCCCTGTTTTTAATAAGGTTATAAACTTTTATTAGTGTAAATAGCTGCCTAAATTGTCCTATCAGAAACAAACAAACACAGTAGGCTGGAGTTAATGGAAACATAGTTTTTTGGCTGTGTCGGGTCCTAAATGCTAGAGTGGAGCTGCAAATGTGTGTGTGTGTGAGGACCGCAGCTTACACAACACTCCACACATGGCCTTATTTAGCCATGGCGATGAATATCCCTCTATGAGTATTTGTGTATAAGTGTGTGTGAGATTTTGGACAGAGGGGGTGGACAGTGTGTGTTTGTGATTGCAATTATGTTGCCAATAGAACCTTTTGTGAAACATCAGCACAGAAAAAAAAGCCATATTTCTGAGGTTCTCCAGATTGGTGCATATCTTGCCTAAAATAATGGAACATGTTTATATTTTCCTCTTTACTCTACAAGAGTATTAATAATGTGGCAGTGAATACGAATACACTTGTGAAGTGTTGATGTTACAGATGGCTGAGTCACAGCCGTGATGTCCAAGATGTTTTATAAAGATGAATAATCATACACTCTGCTAATAAGAAAGTCTCATGATATTACTGAAGGCATTTACTACACATATACTATACAGTTATAACCATAGTCATTTTTTAACGTCATAGAAAATGATTATGATATTACATTTGCTTTGTGATGTCATAGAAAAAAAGGCAAAACATAAAACGTCACTGTGATTTCTACATCAGGATGGTTTATTACTGATAGAAGATCAATCTGTTTTGTGATGTCATGTTGCACGCAGGGGAGTTGTTTATTGCAGACGGCAGGAGGAAGGAAGCTCAGTTCTGTGTGCAGGAAGCAGGAGCTCTCTTCCCCACCTCACACTCAGTGCTTCTGCTGAAGGGCCGTCTGGCTGAACTCAGAGGCAATGACACAGAGGCCAAGACCCTGTATGACGAAGCTCTTGCTATCAACCCTAGGGGACACCGCATACTGCTGCACCTTGTAAGTAACGCACATACTTCTCTAAAGGACACGCCCACTTATTTTTCTAATAACAGAAAATATACATTAAAACAGGGGCTCTATGTACTGCCACTATACATTCATAGATTAAACAATAAATATGTAAAGTTCATAAAATCTATGAACACTGTTTAAATACTTTTAAAATGTATTTAATAATGGCTTAGCTGCCACTTATGCACATACATGCAGCTGTAGAACACTACAATGTGCAATGTGTGAGCTAACATTACCTCCACCTCCACTCTGTTCTTTTATTGTGACTGCATAATGTCAGGCCCTTCATTACTCATCTCCACTGGAGTAACTAGAGTGAAGCTAGGCCATTTTCTCCTATATTTGTCCAATCAGAGCACGGTTGTCTGCTATTTTTGGACAAAATACGTACACTGTTAATTCCCAGAGCTGATGAGAACTCATTCTGAGCTAGCTGGTGATGCCCTGCACACTTCATAAGGACATTTTCGCACACTCTCAGTACACCCACAGATTAAAGATAATAAGACTGAACTGAGGTAGTTTTGAGGGATTTCAGCTGATGGATCCAATGGGGAGAGTTTAAAACACCCTAGTTCCATACTGAGGTCCTTCCTTAGAGACATGCCGGTCTCTGTCTGAAAATATACTATATATATTATATAACTTGTTAACATTCTGTTTTCCACACAATGAAATTTGAAAATCATTATTCACTGGAAATATTTCCACTTACATTTCATATGTGCTTTCCATGTTCTAACTTACGGCACAATTAGTCACAAAAGGCAAAAATTTATAGTGATCATTATGAAGGTTGGAGGAGGAAAATAAGTTTTTCTTTATAGGGATCTGTTCCTTTAATGAACAACGAAGAGGCTGTTTGTGTGTTATTGCCCAGAGCATCTGGATGGGTATTTTTGATTTAAGGGATGTCAGGAGAGTAAGACTGAGTGTACATTTTACATTTACGTTTACATTTAGTCATTTAGCTGACGCTTTTATCCAAAGCGACTTACAAATGAGGACAGGAAGCAACTTCGATTACAATAAGAGACAACAGTGAATAAGTGCTATACACATGGCCCAGGTTTTTCAACACAGTATAAGAAAGTATTTTTTTGTTTGTTTGTTTTTTTTGTCCCCACATAGAAGTGGGGGTGTGTTAGTAAATTTAAAAAAAGTTTAATAAAAAAGTTTTTAGTTGTTTCTTAAAAATGGCTAATGACTCGGCCATTCTGATGGAGATATGGAGTTCATTCCACCAACCGGGCAGAGTAAAAGAGAGAGTCCGGGAA